>BSBK01002776.1:620000-787500 GCA_027943335.1 Chamaecyparis obtusa | reverse complement strand
GGGTGCTAACATGTGATAAGGCATACTAGGACTCCTAGGAAGTCCCCATGACCCTTTTTGACATATTTGAACCCTCAAGTGTGTTTGAAAGGGTCATAGGACCCCTTAGGACACACTTGAGGGTTACAATGTGTTGAAAGGGGTCAGAGGGACTTCCAAGGGGTCCTAACTTGTGATAAGGCATACTAGGACCTCTAGGAAGTCCCCATAACCCCTTTTGCACATTTGAATGCTCGAGTGTGTGCAAAAGGGTCATAGGACCACTTAGGACACACTTGAGCATTCTAATGTGTCAAAAGAGGTCATGGGCACTTCCTAGGGGTCCTAACACATGATAAGGCATACTAGGACCCCTAGGAAGTCCCCATGACCCCTTTTGACACATTTGAACCCTCAAGTGTGTCCGATCAGGTCGTAGGATGCCTTAGAACACACTTGAGGGTTCTAATGCTCGAAAGGGGTCATGATGACTTCCTAGGGGTCCTAACATGTGATAAGGCATACTAGGACCTCTAGCAAGTCCCCATGACCCCTTTTGACACATTCAAATGCTCAAGTGTGTCCGAAGGGGTATGACCCCTTCAGACACACTTAAGCATTTGAATGTGTCAAAAGGGGTAATGGGGACTTCCTAGAGATCCTAACATGTGATAAGGCATACAAGGACTCCTAGGAAGTCTCCATGACCCCTTTTCAAACATTTCAATGGTCAAGTGTGTCCAAAGGGGTTGTAGGACCCCTTTGGGCACACTTGAGCATTCAAATGTGTCAATAGGGTGTCAATAGGGGTCATGGGGACTTTCTAGGGATCCTAACGCATGACAAGGTGTAGTAGGACCTGTAGGCAATCCCCATGATCCCTTTTGACACATTTGAACCCTCAAGTGCATTCAAATGGGTCATAGGAGCCCTTAGGACACACTTGAGAGTTTCAATGTGTTGAAAGGGGTCATGTGGACTTCCTAGGGGCCCTAAGACCTGATAACGCATACTAGGACCTCTAGGAAGTCCCCATGACCCCTTTTGACACATTTGAATACTCAAGTGTGTCTAAAGGGGTCCTACGACCCCTTTAGACACACTTGAGAATTCAAATGTGTCAAAAGGGATCATGGGGACTTCCTAGGGGTCCTAACATGTGATAAGGCATACTAGAACCCCTAGGAAGTACCCATGACCCCTTTTGACACATTTGAACCCTCAAGTGTGTTTGAAGGGGTCGTAGGAGCCCTTAGGATACATTTGAGGGTTCCAATGTGTTGAAAGTGGTCATGGAGACTTCCTAGGGGTCCTAAAGTGTGATACAGCATAATAGGACCTTTAGGACATCATCATGACCCCTTTTGACACATTTGAATGCTCAAGTGTGTACAAAGGGGTTGTAGGACCCCTTAGGACACACTATAGCATTCAAAAGTGTAAAAAGTGGTCATGGGGCCTTCCTAGGGGTCCTAACATGTGATAAGGCATACTAGGACCCCAAGGAAGTCCCCATAACCCCTTTTGACAAATTCAAACCCTCAACTATTTTTGAAGGGGTCGTAGGACCCCTTAGGACACACTAGAGGGTTCCAATGTGTCGAAAGGGGTCATGGTGACTTCCTAGGGGTCCTAATGTTGGAAAAATGGTCAGTGCTCCCCTCGAGATTCGTGAGATGGTTTAGTAGCCTCATGTGTCTTCTATAAGTCTAGTGGTTGTATCGAGCATTAATAAGTCAATCTTTTGGTGCAACGGAAACAACTACTTGTAACAATTGGTATCAAAGTAGTAGTTCCTTAAAGGAAAAGTTTAACAGCTTAAGGAGATCCATGGTGAATTTCAGGAAAGAAAGCCCTAAGTTTGACGGAGTAAATTTTGACAGTTGGAAAGAGAAGATGAAGACACATCTACTATGCTTAGGACTAGGTTATTGGTTGATTACAAATAATGAGATGAGTATCATTGGAGAAGACAATCTTGAGACAAGATCTAAAGATGAGCTAGATCTATTCATGTGTAACATACTTGCAAGAGAAGCAATTTTGATAGCACTTTTGGAGAATGAATACAGTCAGGTTAAATGTTTAACAAAAGCTCATGAAATTTGGAAAGCTTTACACTCTACTTTTGAAGGTGATGAACATGCAAAGAGAGCTAGATTACATAATTTGATTTGTGCATTTGAAGATATAAGAATGATGGAAGATGAATCTGTTAGAAGCTCTATTGGTAGAATGTCAAAAATTGTTGCAGGGATAAAAGCCTATGGAGGAACAAAGATAGAGAATGAAGTGATATGGAAAATTGTGAGGACATTGACTCCTGTATTTAAGAAGACAACACAAATGATTGAACAAGTTATACCTTGTACAAAAAACTTTACAAGAGAAACTCTTCTTGGAAGATTGGAAGCATCAGAGATGAACCTGAAGTTATCAGGAGACTTACCTAGAATGGAGACAGCATTCAGTGCTCTTAGTATTTGTCCTAATTTGTCAAGAAGTACCAGTGTGAGTGGAGATTATGCTAGCAGCAACAGATCTAGAAATGAAGAAGACAAGAAGATTGAAGAAGGTATTGTCTTACTTGTGAAAAGAGAACCAGATGGTAAGAAAAATTTTAAATGTTGGACTTGTCAAGAATATGGTCATTTTGCATCTAAATGTCCTAAGAGAGTTAAGAAGTATAGAAACAATTTCAAGCCTAGAAGATCTAAGGAATGTTATTATGATAATGATGAAGATATTGAAGCTAGTATAGAAAGAACTTTGAGTGAAAGTGATACTGAGAATAATGATGAAATAGGATTTGTAGCAATTAAGGAAGAGAATCCCGAATCTGATGTTAAAGAAGAAAAAGCATTAGTTTCCCAAGTTGAAAAGAGAGCTGATTGGATTATAGATAGTGGTTGTTCACATCATATGACTGGTGACATGAAGAAGTTCATAAAATTTAATAATTATGATGGAGTTGTTAGAGTTGGTAACAATGCACCTTGTTTGATTAAAGGTATAGGATCTATTACTCTTGATGGAAAGACTAACACTGATGATGTTTACTTTATTGATGGATTGAAACATAATATTTTGAGTGTTGGACAGTTAGTGGATAAGGGATATCAAGTTTGGTTTACTGAGAAAACTTGTGTGATAAAGGATAAAGATGGAAACCTGATTGGAACTGGATCTAGAACCAGAGGTAATGTATTTCAATTGAATCCTACTAAGATGACATGTTTGATTACTAAGATTGATGACATTTGGTTATGGCACTGAAGGTTTTGTCACATAAACTTTGATAATATTGTGAAAGTAAGTACTACACTTGCAGTAAGGGATTTTCCTAAGATTATGAAGCCTACTAACATGATTTGCAAGGAATGTGTGATGGCTAAATAGAAGAGAAGTTTATTTCCTAGTAAGAAGTTCACATCGATAGAGAAGTTGGAGATTGTTCATACAGACTTGAGCGGTCCTACCAGGACTAGATGATTCTATGGAGAAAGGGATTTTATGATTCTTGTTGATGATTTTACAAGAATGATGTAGATTGCATTTCTGAAAGAAAAATATGAAGCATTTGATAAGTTTAAGATGATTAAGAATAAAGTTGAGAATGAATCTGGAATGAAGATTAAATGTTTAAGATCAGATAGAGATGATGAATTTACTTCTAGAGAGTTTAACACTTTTTGTGAGGTGAATGGTATTAAGAGATAGTTTTCAGCCCCTAGAACACCTAAACAAAATGGTATTGCAGAAAGAAGAAACAGATTAGTGACTAAAGCAGCAAGAGATATCTTATTTGAGAATGATTTGGAAAAGACATTTTGGAGAGAAGTAGTGAATACAATAGTATATACAATGAAAAAAGTACAAATCAGAGTAGACACAGATAAGACACCTTATGAATTATGGTTTGGACATGCACCCTCAGTTAAGTATTTTAGAATTTTTGGAAGAAAATGTTATATAAAGAGATATGATGATATTGGAAAGTTTGATCCTAGAAGTGATGAAGGTATTTTTTATTAAAATAACTGAGAGGGAGGGTGAATCAGTTATCTTGGTCCTAAAACAAAATAAGTAACTTAAAACTTGTATCTTCAAATACTATCACTCAATAAACATATATCTTCTTCACTATCACTATATTTACCGATTATCAAATAAGCTCAAAATAAATGACTGATTAAATCTAATAGTTAACATGTAAAGTATGATAACAAATAGATAACATGCTCAACACATAACACAAAAGATTTTAACGTGGAAACCCTGTTAAGGGAAAAACCACCTGGGAATCGGAAACCAAAAAATTTCACTCTTCTGAAGTGAGGCCTGTGAGGACCAAACCCTGTTAAAGGTTACAATGCACACTGTTAGGTGTGACCTAGTTAGAGGATTTTCCACTAGGAGTTATCTTTCAATCTTCTGTCATTCATTGTGTTGATTTACACGATAACCATGTTTCATTGATTAGAATGAAACACCAATCAGAACTTAAAAGTCCACTCAGTTAGGAGATTTTCACTGATTACAATTGTTAGAAAGTAATAGTAGTTTGATTCACCTTATTACAACAAATTGCAGATTATGAATCAATGTTATGCTCAAACAATATTTTCTGACCATTTAACACTTCAAATCTTAAATCAACTTCACTTACAATAAATCAATACTATGCTCTGTGTAGCTCAGTTTCTGCAGTCTCGGTTCAGTAGCCAAATGATCATAAATTGCATGAATATAGGTTCATGCTCAGCTTCCTGTAGTATCTCCTTCTTCTTCTCTGATAAATACAATTTATTTTCTTTCTCCTTAAATAAACAAGTAAGCCATTTCATTTTCATCCATTAGATTTTGCCGCTTAATCTTCTTCATTGCTTTTGCTGCTTTAACCTTCTTTGGTAGATGTTTCTTTAACATGTTTCAATCTTCTTCGTCAGATCTTTCTTGAATTTTGTCAGCCGTTGATCTTGTAACAAACTTTATTCCTTTTCATATCTTTACGTTGATTTCGAGGTGCCAGCTCATCAATCTACCTGGCCTACAACATCATTAAATGATCTTCTGTTCTTCTCGGTCAAGTCAAAGAAATGTGTTGGTAAACCTTATCAATTAAACTTGTGCTTGATATACAACACACTGCATTGGTGTATACTACCATCGGTGTTCATTCTGAGAATCTTGGTAAACACTAAATTGTCTTCTTTTACCGACCAAAACTGCTTTGTATCTTTGAATTCCTTTCTTCATAATAGATGAATATCACGTACTAGGATCAACATAATGAGATCAGAGACTCATCAATAATTTATACAAAGCATTCCATAACCTCATTTGTTGTGACCTTCCACCATTCTTCAGATGTCTCGGTAATGAATAACTTACAAGATAAGTACTGTCAAACTAATAAGAAACTAGTTGACATCAATGAAAACATCATACTGATTTAGAAAATAGTATTATCTATCCATCTTCAGCTCTGTAATCTTCAATCACTTGTTCAACAATCTCTCCATATGATAAATCAGTTGTAGACTTAACAATCTCTCCCTTAGGCATTGATGGCAACTCAAATAATATGAATGTACCATACCCATACCAATATTTGTTCTACAACATTGTCATAGTTCATCCTTAACTCTTCTTTATCTAGTTCATCCTTGACTCTTTTGTTTCTGTACTCTCCCTTTGTTCGTTCATCTATTGCTACTCTCTCCCTTTCTGTTTCTTCAGCATTCATCATATTCTCTCCCTTTTTCCAGCAATCCTTCATATTTTCTATTCTCTCCCTTTGACAACAATGCCAAATGAAAAAAATAACAAAGTATGAGTATACTAATATCTCCATTGTATCTAAAATACTGATATCTCCATCTTTTAAAAAAAACTTAATCACAACCTTGAACTTAATCAAAGTGTGATCTATGCTAGCATCAACATGTATGATATTCTGATAAAATATTCTGATGCAGCATGCCAGATCACCTTAGTGACCTATAGATAGGGGATAGACCCCAAGTCTATTCCTCAAGTATTCAAAAGTTTCCTTCGGTAGAGGCTTTATAAAAATATCAGCAAGTTGTTCTTTAGATGTTACAAACTCTAGTTTAACTTGCTTGTCTTGTACTTGCTCCCTTAATTAATGATAATTAATTGAGATGTGCTTTGTCTTCGAGTGCATTACAGGATTCTTTGAAATGTTAATAGCACTATTTTTGTCATAATAAATAGTCACTAGATCTGTGATCACTTCATTCATCCCTTCCAACACTTTCTTGATGTAAGTGATATTCGAGTAGTTTGTCGCAGTAGCAACATATTCAGCTTCGGCTGTTGACTGAGAAATAAAACTCTGCTTCTTGCTAGTCCATGTAACAAGTCAGTCTACAAAGAAAAATTCTCCTCTAGTTGTACCTTTTCTGTCATCCACATTCCCAGCCCAGTCAGCATCAGTATATACCTTCAATTCAAATTTTCCATCTCTTGGGTACCAAAGGCCATAATCTTCTATTTTCTTAAGATATCTCAATATCCTTTTTGTACCTATCATATGAGATTCTCTGGGATTCGTAAAAAATCTTGCAACTATACCAATAACATGTGCAATATCTGGTCTACTATGTACTACATAAATCAACTTACCAATCATGGATCGATAAAGTGTCTGATTTACCTCATTAGTCTCATCTTCCTTTGTCGACTTACATCTAGTAGCCATCGGTGTTCCCACTAGTTTTGCATCTTCCATGCTGAATGTCTTTAATACCTCTTTTATGTATTTTGATTGAGTGATGAAGATTCCATCACTGTGTTGAATCACCTATAGTCCTAGAAAGAACTTAATCTCTCCGAACATTGACATTTCAAAGTCTTTCTGCATCTCATCAGCAAATGCCTTACACACATTGTCTCTTCCTCCAAAAATTATATCATCAACAAAGATTTCAGCTATGATAATAGTGTCATCAAAATTTCCTTTTATGTATAGATTACTATTATCACTTGTTCTAATAAAACCAATACTTAACAAATATGTGTGCAGTCTTTCATACCATGCTCTTGGAGCTTATTTCAGTCCATACAATGCCTTGTGCAGTCTACAAACCTTGTCTCAGTTGTCTGGATCTTCAAAACCTTCAGGCTGTTCAATGTAGACCTCTTCAAGTATTCCATTCAGAAAAGTAGACTTCACATCCATTTGATAAAATTTAAATTTCTTATGTGCAGCATATGCCAGTAACATTCTAACACTCTCAAGTCTTGCAATAGGTGCAAATGTCTCACCATAATCAATTCCTTCTTCTTGTGCATATCCTTTACATACAAGTCTAGCCTTGTTCCTTGTCACTTAACCATTCTCATTCAGCTTATTTCTGAAAATCCATTTAGTACCAATTACATTCTTATTCATCGGTCTGGGTACTAAAGTCCATGTTTTGTTCTTCTTGATTTGTTCAATTTCTTTAGTCATTTCTTTGACCCATTCTTCATTATTCAAAGGAAATTGTACAGTTTTACATTCAAATTCACAAACCAAACAAGTACCTTGTCGTGATTTACTTCTAGTTTTCATACCAGCATTCTTGTCTCCAATAATTTGGTTTCCAGGATGATGTCTTCTTACAAATCTTGCTAAGATCCTGGATCTTCTATCTTATGCATCTTTCTCTTTATTCTGCTATCCATTCAGTTCAGGTTCATTAACTTGTTCGGTAGGTGCTCCTTGATCATCATTCTATTCTGTCAGCTGTTCCTACTGCTATGCGTTGCTCATCTGTCCGTTGGTTGTAGTAGTCTGTGATAGTCTCATTTGAAACTCAGGGACATCATAGTATGTAAACTGTTGGTAGTCTTCAGGTTCTTCAGTCTTTTCTTCATCTGTAAGCTTATATTCAAATTCATCAACTCGAACATTTACACTTTCAATAATCTTGTTAGTCATCTTGTTCAGACATTTGTAAGATTTACTTTGGGTAGAATATCCTAAGAATATTCCTTCATCTCCTTTGGAATCAAACTTACCATTCTTTTAGGATAAAACACTTACTTCCAAAGATTTTGAAATAACTTACATTAGGCTTGTGTCCAAACCAAAGTTCATATGGTGTTCTGTTGGAGTCCTTCTTTAACTATACTCGGTTAAGTACATAGATAGCAGTACTTACAACTTCTCTCCAGAATTTTTGTGCAACATTCTTTTGTATCATCAATGTCCTCACACAATCAACTATTGATCTATTTCTTCTTTCAGCAATGTCATTCTGTTGTGGTGTTCTCGGTGTAGACACTTGTCTCTGGATTCCATGCTCATTGCAGAAGTTAGTAAATTCATCAGAAATAAATTCACCACCTCTATCCGACCTTAAACATTTAATCTCCTTACTGGTTTACTTTTCAACCTTAGCCTTATACCATTTAAACATCTTAAATGCTTCAAAGTTTTCCTTTAAAAACATCATTGTCATCAATCTAGTATAATCATCAACAAAGAGAATAAAATATATATCACCATAGTAGCTTTGAGTTCTCATCGGTCCACATAAGTCGGTATGTACCAACTCAAGAATTTTCCTTGTTGAAAAATCTTTTCTTTTAAAACTAGATTTAGTCATCTTTCCCTTTTTACATTCATGACAAAGAGTATGATCAAGCTTATGTAAGTTAGGAAAACCTCTAACTCTTTTCTTCTTACTGATCTTGATCATATTATCAAAATTTACATGACATAATCTCTTGTGCCATAGCCAAACATCTTCATCTTTCATTAGTAAGCAAGAAGATTCATCAATATCAAGATAAAAAAGGTTACCTCTGGTCTGAGTACCAGTCCCAACAAGTCTTTCATCAACTTCATAGATTTTCACCTTTTTTGTTTTCAAATACCAATATGTGACCTGAATTAATCAGTTGTGCAACACTCAATAGATTGTAATTTAGTCCATATACCCAATAAGAATTCTCACATCTTATCTTATCATTTATTACTAGGGCACCTTTACCTTTCACAGTGCACGGAGCATCATTTCCCATTTTTATAGAACCACCATTATATTCAACTAATTCTTCAAATTTGTCTACATCACCTGTCATATGATGTGTGCAGCCACTGTCAATAATCCATGTATCATTCTTTCTTACTTGTGAAATCACAGTGGATTCTTCATATTTCTCATCTTCTTCTGAATCATCCTTCATCGCCACAAATACAATCTCTACACTAGAATCAGATTTAGAGTTAGTCTCTTCAATAGCAAAATAAACATTCTTACCTTTATCTTTTCGGTCATCTCTATCTTTATGTTGGTAATTCTTATGAACTCTCCTTCCATAACTTCCTTCAGATCTATCTCTAGGTTCTTCATCATCATCTCGTTTATGAGGACATCTAGCAACAATATGACCTACTTCCTTGTAGTTAAAACAAGCCAAGGGTAATTTACCTTTATAGTTCCCTCTGCCTTTCAGTAATCTTCTAGCCATTAACACTTCAAGCTTATCAAGGTCATCATCAGTATCACTATCATATTTACTAGATTTCTAAATCTTTAGTTTTGACATGAAAGAAGACTCAATATTACTTCCAAAAGGTACAACGCTATTATCAAAATTATTTAGTTCTAAGGTAGTAATCTTACCGATCAAAGTATCAAGAGTGAGATTGGAAGAATCTCGGTTTTCATGAATTGCAGACACTCTGATGGCATATACAGGTAATAAAGTTCTGAGGATTTTGTTGATAATTGTTTCTTCATCAATGACTCAATCAGAAGCTCTTATAGCATAAACAACTTCTTTGATTCTGTTTGAATATTCCACAATATTTTCTCCTTCTTTCATTCTCATTTCATCAAATTTTCCTCTTAAGCTCTCTGCTCTAGCTCTCTTGACAGATGTGTTACCACTGTATACTTTCTCTAGTCTATCCCACATTGCCTTAGTAGTACTCAATCCTTTGATTTCTTCAAATTCAGCGTCGGTACAAGCAGCAGCAAGTTCCATCATTGCTACATTGTGATCATGTTTATCTTTTAGTTGTTCCATAGTTAGAGGACTAGTCGGTTCACTGTAGCCAGTTGTCATAAAATGTAGTGCATTTCCACCAATTCCAGCTATATGCAATTTCATTCTTTGTTGCCATACTGAGAAGTTGTCTTTGTTCAGTCTGGGCACTTCCCTCTTATTCATTTTGTGATCTTTATGCTCAAGTCCTTAAAACTCTATTTCAAGAAACCAACACTTTGATACCAATTGTTAGAATAACTGAGAGGGGGGGTGAATCAATTATCCTGGTCCTAAGACAAAATAAGTAACTTAAAACTTGTATCTTCAAATACTGTCACTCGGTAAACATATATCTTCTTCACTGTCACTGTATTTACCAATTATCAAATAAGCTCAAAATAATTTACTGATTAAATCTAATAGTTAACATGTAAAGTATGATAACAAATAGATAACACGCTCAACACATAACACAAAATATTTTAACGTGGAAACCCTGTTAAGGGAAAAAGCACATGGGAATTGGCAACCCAAAAATTTCACTCTTCTGAAGTAAGGCCTATGAGGACCAAACCCTTACAATGCACACTGTTAGGTGTGACCTGGTTAGAGGATTTTCCACTAGGAGTTATCTTTCAATCTTCTGTCACTCACTATGCTGATTTACAGGATAACCATGTTTCACTGATTAGAATGAAACACCAATCAGAACTTAAAAGTCCACTCTGTTAAGAGATTTTCACTTATTACAATTGTTAGAAAGTAACAGTAGTTTGATTTTCCTTATTACAACAAATTGTAGATTACGAATCAATGTTATGCTCAAACAATATTTTCTGACCATTTAATACTTCAGATCCTAAATCAGCTTCACTTACAATCAATCAATACTATGCTCTATGTAGCTTGGTTTGTTCTCTATGTAGCTTGGTTTCTGCAGTCTCGGTTCAATAACCAATTGATCAGAAATTGCATGAATACAGGTTCATGCTCAGCTTCCTATAGTATCTCCTTCTTCTTCTCTAATAAATACAATGTATTTTCATTCTCCTTAAATAAACAAGTAAGCCCTTTCATTTTCATCCATTAGATTTTGCCGCTTAATCTTGTTCATTGCTTTTGTCGCTTTAACCTTCTTCAGTAGATGTGTCTTTGACATGTTTCAATCTTCTTCATAAGATCTTTCTTGAATTTTGTCAGCCATTGATCTTGTAACAAAGTTTATTCCTTTTCATATCTTTACACTGATTTCAAGGTGCCAGCTCATCAATCTTCCTAGCCTACAACATCATTAAATGATCTTCTGCTCTTCTCGGTCAAGTCAAAGAAATGTGTCGATAAACCCTATCGGTTAAACTTGTGCTCGGTATACAACACATTGCGTTGGTGTAAAATATCATCGGTGTTCATACTGAGAATCTTGGTAAACACTAAATTGTCTTCTTTTACCGACCAACACTGCTTTGTATCTTTGAATTCCTTTCTTCATAATAGATGAATACTGTGTACTAGGATCAACATAATGAGACTAGCAACTCATCAATAAGTTATCCAAAGCATTCCATAACCTCATTTTCTATGAACTTCTTCCACCATTCTTCAGATGTCTCGGTAATGAATAACTTACAAGATAAGTACTGTCAAACTAATAAGAAACTAGTTGACATCAATGAAAACATCATACTGATTTAGCAAACAATATTATCTATCCATCTTCAGCTCTGTAATCTTCAATCACTTGTTCAACAATCTCTCCATATGATAGATCAGTTGTAGACTTAACATTTTTCTTGGATATTCTTTGAAGAGAAAAGCATATAGATGTTACAATAAGAGAACTAAAACTATTGTTGAGAGCACAAATGTTAAAGTTGATGAAAAGTTCAAAATTTAGGAAAGAATTCTTGATCATGAATCTGATGAAGAAGCTCATCCTTAGCCTAACATTGAAACTACTAAATTATTCTATGAGACTGATAGTGAATTGTTGAATGAGAGTCCTATAGAAGAAACCAGAGAGGAATCTAGAGAAGAATCTACAGTTGAAGCAAGATCTGTGACAATGACACAGAACAGGTATATATCAAGACATCATCCTATTGAACAAGTGATTGGAAGCTTGGATAGAGGAGTTCTGACTCAAAATAAGGTGCATTTATGTTTGATTTCTCAAATTGAACCTAAATCTACTAGTGAAGCTTGTGAAGATGAACATTGGATTAATGCTATGAAAGAAGAACTAGATCAAATTGAAAAGAACAAGACATGGGAATTGGTCCCTAGACCTAAAGACAAGGATGAATGAACAAGGAGAAGTAGTAAGAAACAAAGCAAGATTGGTATGTAGGGGATACTCGCAGCAAGAAGGAATTGACTATGAAGAAACTTTTACACCTATGGCAAGAATTGAAGTAGTAAGAATGTTCTTGGCCTATGCAGCTTTTAAGAAATTCAAAGTGTATCAGATGGATGTGAAATCCGCATTTCTGAATGGTGAATTGGAAGAAGAAGTTTACATTGAGTAGCCTAAGGGTTTTCCTTTGACTCAAGAAGGAGACATGGTATGTAAATTAAAGAAAGCATTATATGGACTAAAGAAAGAACCTAGAACTTGGAATGCTAGACTAGATAAGTATTTGTTAAAATTGGGATTTACAAAAGGAACAATTGATAGCAACCTATACACAAAATAAATTGAAAATGGTTTGTTAATTATAGTTATTTTTTTTTATGACATTATCTTTGGAGGAGAAGATGAAGCTAGTGACAAACTTGCTGATCTTCTGGAGACTAGCAGAGAAGCAAATAATGTTTTGATTAGCGCACGTGGGATATTGCAATTGGTGATATACGATGTTGAGGTTATACTCTTTGATATGTCATTTTTCTATGGTTAAGAGCATAGATAGTAATTCATTTATTCATGAAAGTTATGAGCATTTTGGTGGAAGCAGTATTTAGGCAATGTTCCTGAGTAGCGGTTTGTGGAAATTGGATGATATCTCCTAATCGGGATGGAATCTAGTTTTGTGTAGTTAAAGGGAAGTTAGAGACACATTGATAGCAACATAGTTCATAGTGAAAACTTTGAGGTCACATGAGTGAAGAGTTATTGCATTTGGAAGCTGACAGTTTTGTGTAATTTTGATGTAGCATGTGGAAACTTTTATTTTGTATTTGTGTGCCGACTAATTTGTAATTATTTGAGTGTGGTATAAAGGAAGGAATTTTTTTCCTTATTTTAATTTAGTAGTAATGTGAAAGAAGTGTGAACATGGTATGGTTGAATGCGAGTGTAAGAATGAAGTGAAGAAAAGAGCTAATGAAGTTGTGAAAGAGAAATTGTGAAGGAAGACATGCGAAGTATAGAGATCTGGAATTGAGATTTGGTGTAGCAGTGAGTGCAGTTTGGCATAGTGAGGAGGTAACATATTTCAAATTATTCTTTTGAATAATCTTAAGGTCATTTGGATAGTGTGTTCAGTGATTTTACCCTGAAGCTATTTGGGCAGTGGGTCCTTCTATCTTCCATAACTCCTAACAGGGTTAGAATCTTTTAACAGGGATTCAAAATCTCCTAACAAGGATTCATATGTATTGAATGTATTTCATAAGGCTCCTAGTAGAGTCCATCCTTTCACAAGGAATATTCATATTAGTGCATATTTTGTGGGCATCATTCCCACTAGGGTTTACTCTTTGATCAAGAGGTTCCCTAGTCAACATATCTTGTGTCATTGTGTATGAATATATTTCTATGGTTGGTAATTAAATTTCTTACATGGTTAAATGCTATTGAAGTTGATAAAGGTTATAATTATCTAATAACTGATTGATCCCCCCCCCCCCTCTTAGTTATCTTGGTAGACTTTACTTTCTAACAATTGGTATCAGAGCTTGGTCACAGGTTTGAATCTCCTCAGGTAACACTAAGGGGGAGATTGTTGGAAAAATGGTCAGTGCTCCCCTCAAGATTCATGACACAGTTTAACAACCTCTTGTATCTTCTATAAGTCTAGTGGTTGTATCAGGCATTAATAGGTCAATCTTTTGGTGCAACGACAACCACTTCTTGTAACACCTAACACATGCTAAGGCATACTAGGACCTCTAGGAATTCCCCATGACCCCTTTTGACACACTAGAATGCTCAAGTGTGTCTAAAGGGGTCAGGTTGTATGACCCCTTCAGACACACTTGAGCATTCAAATGTGTCAAAATGCGTCATGGGGACTTCCTAGGGGTACAAATGCCTTATAAGGCATACTAGGACCCCTAGGACGTCCCCATGACCCCTTTTGACACATTTGAACCCTCAAGTGTGTCTGAAATGGTCGTAGGACACCTTAGGATACACTTAAGGGTTCCAATGTGTCAAAAGTGGTCCTGGGGACTTCCTAGGGGTCCTAACGCATGATAAGGCATATTGGGACTTTTAGGAAGTCTGCACGACCCCTTTTGACACATTTGAATGCTCAAGTTTGTCTAAAGGAGTCGTAGGACCTCTTAGAACACACTTTAGCATTCCAATGTGTCAATATGTGTCATGAGGACTTTCTAGGGGTCCTAACACATGATAAGGCATACTAGGACCCCTAGGAAGTACCCATGACCCCTTTTGACACATTTGAACCCTCAAGTGTGTCCAAAGGGGTCGTAGGACCCATTAGGATACACTTGAGGGTTCCAATGTGTCGAAAGTGGTCATTGAGACTTCAAAGGGGTCCTAACGCATGATAAGGCTTAATAGGACCTCTAGGAAGTCCCCATGACCCCTTTTGACACATTTGAATGCTCAAGTGTTTCTGCAAGGATATTAGGACCTCTTAGGACACACTTGAGTATTCCAAAGTCTCAATAGGGGTCATGGGGACTTCCTAGGGGTCCTATTGCATGATAAGGTATATTAGGACCCCTAGGAAGTCCCCATGACCCCTTTCGACAAATTAATGGCTGATTGGTTTCCTTTGCTTCTTTCAAAGACCATCCATGATTTTTCTGCAATCTTCCAACCTTTCGTACATAGTTGTAAAATACATATTAATATATTATACAAATAAAATAATTTATGATATATGATATATAATGAAACATTTAAAATTAATATATATTAAATAATATTTAATGTAAAATTTATATTAAATATTATTTAATATATAATTCATATTATATAATACTTAATATATATAATATATAATCTAAATGAAGGATGGAGAAATGGGAGGGAGAAAGAGAGAGAAAGGGGACGGAAAAGTTAAAAATCAAAATTATATCGACATTTTTGGGTACACAAAAATATTAGGTACATGAAAATATTGGGTACACAAAAATATCAGGTACCCGATTAGGCTCGGTATTGCTTTGTGCACCAATCCTACATGGTCAACTATTGAAATGTCTCAAAAATGTGTTTTTCCCATATTTCTCTAAGTTCCAAACTTCAACCATGTAGCTGACGACTTTTTTTTCACCCA
Organism: Chamaecyparis obtusa; assembly: GCA_027943335.1. Lineage (NCBI taxonomy): Eukaryota > Viridiplantae > Streptophyta > Pinopsida > Cupressales > Cupressaceae > Chamaecyparis > Chamaecyparis obtusa. Next base: position 772,036 of record BSBK01002776.1, on the reverse strand, counting down.
AAATTGATGAAACAAAAAGGGTATCTTAAGGAGATTATCATCTTTCTATCGATATAATTGCTGTCAAATTTTGAATTCGGTAAGTAATTATTAGTTATTTTCTAATTGAGTTACCTCTAAAGTGTTGATTTATATACTGATTGAAAAATGACTATAACTTTCAGACTGTTTAACATTTTTGAAATCCAATAAATGCGTCACATTCTATGCTTCACCTAGTATAAGGGAAAATAAATAAATTTGAATTTTGTAAAGTTTTGAATGAGTTAAGGTGGTCAAACACAGGAGTGTTTTTATTCTGAAAATGTTGTAGTAGAAAATTCATAATTAATTATTTTTTTGGAATAAAATTACAAAAAAATATACATCACATCCGGGCATGAGCCTACTACTTATATATAAAATCTTATAATAAAATATTATCATTTGATTATGATTAAGGTGGTTAGACATACACCTACTTCTTATTTTTTTCCAATTTTTTTTGTATTGCTTCATTGAAATCTACACTTTTCACCAATCATACCAACTTTTTTTCGAAAAAAGGCCTAGTAGTTTAGAAACTACATTCAATTTTCTACAAATTCTATTCTTACAACTTTTTAATATTAGGTTGATAGCTAGTTGAAATTTTCACATCAAGTTGACTAACCCTGATTTTCTGATTTTTCATTGCCACTTAAGGGCATAGTTTGGCCCCTCATGATCTTGCACATACCTAGCTCTATGACCAAACTTGTTGGATGAATAATAGTAACCACTGAATGGTCTTTCTTGACAATCTCTTGCTGTGTCCATGATTGTTACAAGCATAAAAAGTCTTGTTTACTAGCTTGCGCTTATCCTTAGGTGGTTCAGCTTCAACTTCTGTATGATTTCTTATCTTCTTAGCTTATGTAGATACTTCTAATGCCTTCTTTCTTGATCACATGTCATTGATATGATTTTGTGCTTCATTGAATCCAATACCGCTAGTGTCTCCTTTAACCTTCTATGCATATAATTGTGACTCTATTAGATCCTTGCTTGTGTGTAATTTGTCAATATGATTCTTTACTTCAGTCAATTCAGATTCCACTTGCTTCTTGATGTTTTCTAATTCCAAGATTTTCATGTTTTCTTTCCTTAGTTCTTCATCCAACTGCTTGTTCTCTTTGACTTGTTCTTCATAGGCTTCTTGATTGTTACGTAACTTTTCATCCAGTTCTTCAATCTGATCTTTCAGAGATTTGTTTTCCTCATTTATCTTTTTAACATTTTTTCCCAAATCACTTGTGGAATAGTCTTTCAAATCTTTTCTTAGTTTTTTGATGACTGCATGAGAATCACTAACCTTTTCTTTTAGTTCTTCAATTTATTTTTCGTATCTGTTAAGGTCTTCAAGAGCCGCTTCAAGATTTTTTTTAGATGTTTTATTTCTCCCTTATCCATGATCTCCTCAAGTGGTTAAACTTATCTTTAGAGGACTAGAGCTCTGATACCAATTGTTACGAATGGGAACACTAAAAAGGGGGGTGAATCAATGTTCTATATATTATTACTTTTTCTAATATCTTGAACTTTAACTTTATTGCTTAAGTACTAAACTAAATATCAATGCAAGTAAAATAAATATCCACAACAAATAACACCAAATATGATTATGGGGAAACCCCAATAGGTAAAAACCCTGGTGGGAATTGACACCCACTAAGAACTGCACTAGTGTTTTATGGTCCCTTTTAGAAGACCTTGCAACCCTATGAGGAGTTGTTCTTTACAATGCTTTTAGTATAGTGACCTGGTCAAGGGTTGGACCCTATTAGGAGTCTTTTACAATAACCCTATTAGGGCTGGGGACACACTATCTTAGAGCTCACTTATCAAGTGGTGAAGGCTACAACCTTCTAGATCTCAAATACACACTATATCTGAAAGGTGAACTATTGTTGTGACACTGCTTGTTAGATCAGTTCCTTTTGTACCTTATGCCTTAGCATCTTGTAAAGAACTACAACATTCAAATTTTTCTTTTCATACTCTTCTCTACTTCTACCAATTTCTATTTCTCATCCCATACTTAATTACAAGGGTGCATGTCTTATTTATATGCACATACAAAACTCTTCATCAAGTCAGCCTATAACTAATTACATACAATGCTTCCAATGGAATGGGCTCAAGCATGTTTACATACAATTATATTAACATGTCTATGACCTAAATACAATAGGCACATAGCCTTTACAAAACAATATTACAAATGCTAATCAAAATACCAATAGTCGGCTCTATGCTATGTTCTATTCTGCCACTCACTATCTGTGTCACTTCATCTAACTGTAACTTCCTCATATTGAATCATATCATCATGTGCTCTTAGACTTATAATGAATACTTACTTAGAAGCTTATCTTCAAGGGTACATGTCATAACTCTGTCATATGCACATGCACTGATGCTCAGTTCATCTGGTGCTCTGCCAACTATCTTGTCTTTCATACTTAGCCACATTCTGATCTTATGAGTAAGTGCGCTGACTCCAAAACTCTATATGATTTTGTTTCCATAATGAAAACACTAAATATAGTCATATACAATAGTTTAGTAAACTTGGCAATAGATGTATCATAAGAATCACATTGTAAGTACTTCATAAAATGATTTTCTTTAGTAATAACATTGACGAAGGATGTAGAATCAACAAGACAACCACACGTAGGTATCTTAGAAATCCTAGCATAAATATAGAGGGGACCATCGGGAGCTTTAATAGTCTTAGAATCATCAAAGGTAATTAAGAGTTCCCTAGGTCTTTTATTCTTAGGTTGTTTTCGAGGTCGAGGTTGAGGTTTAGGCTTAGGTTGAGGTGGAACTTGAAGTTGAGGTTGAGATTGAGGCTAGGATGGAGATACAGATTAATACAAAACAACATGCTCCACATGGTTAACAATATGATTAAGATCATCCATCTTTGAATCATAAACAATATCCATAGAAGATGTTTGAACAATGGTATTAGTATCATGTGTAGGAAAATGATTCTTATAGATTTAGAGGTTTTGATTAGGAGAGACATATTTGTTCCCACTACCATTAAAATTATCAACAGATAAAGCATTAGAATCAATTGAGTCTTGAACCTTATGTTTTAAAGAATAACACTTCTCAGTATCATGGTCATTTTGATGATGGTATTCACAAAAGGCTTTGGAATCAAATGATTTGGATGCCATCGTAGTAGGTAAAAGAGGTCAAATAGGAGCTAAAGTAATCATATTAGCAGTCAATAGTTTATTCATAATAGAATGAAAATATTCATAAAGAGGAGTAAACGTATGATTTAGACAAAAAGTAGTGGATGCAGAAGTGGTATTGTTGGATGCAAAAAAAACTTGATCAGCAACTGCATTTTCTTTCTTATTTATCTTGACATAGTTGTTAGGTTTTTGAAACTTTTTGGGATTAGGAGAAGCATCACTCTTATCAACTGGGATAGGTTCCATTGGAGTGAAGCTCTCAAATTGACTCACTTGTAATTGATAATGATGAAGTGTTGCACAAAGTTGTTGAAATTAGGTAAATTCAGTAAGTAGAATCTTATCTCTAATATCCTTTTGTAAATTTGAAATAAACATACATTGAATATCAATATCAGGAACATGATAAGAAATTTGACCATACAAATGCTTAAATCTACCAATAAATTTAGTCAACTTTTCTTTAGTATTTTGTTTACAATGCATCAAACTAGTTAAGGACACTTGCAAACCAATGTTATTTTGAAAATGTTGGATAAAAGCATTAGAAAGTTTTGGAAAAGAGTTAACAGAATAAGAAGGCAAGGACCAATACCATTGCAAGGCCTTATCACAAAATGTTCTAGAAAACACCTTGGATAAAATCCTATGGTCATGAGCATAGTCACTACAAAGGATTTGAAATATTTTAACATGAGTAACAGGGTCTCCCTTACCATTGTAATTCTCAAGAGAAGGCCTATCATCTTGCTGAGGAACAAGAGCATGAATAATGTCTAGGAATGCCCATGTCACATGTAGGAATAATAAACATGGATTGAGTTAAAGAGGCAAATTATTCTTGTAAAGAGGACATAGTTTGAGCCAAACTAATGATTTTGGAATCATTATATGAAATAGGAGGCATAGAAATATTAGAAACACTAGGAAAAGTGTATGAAGTAGAGGGAATGGATGACACAACTGGGGAAACACTTGGAACCATAGTTGGAAGAGGATTGGATTAAGCCAAAGGAACATTATGATAAGAAGGTTTTGAAGTAGGTAGGGACATGGGTAGAACACTCATAGGAAGAGAGGGAACTAAGGTAGTCACTAAATGAGGAGTATAAGTAGGAATTCTAGGTAAAGGAACATAAGAATGTTCCACACTAGTGATAGGAGGAGTGAATCCTAATTCTTGATCTTCTTGAGCTAAAGGTTTAACATTTAAATACACAAGATGCATAATACCACGCAAGAGATTAACACCTTGATCACTATCACGAAGGACTTTCTTAAGAGCCTCTATTTCTTGAATAGAATCTTGATTATGGTTCTCTTGGATAAGCCAATTTTCCATTTTATCAAGTTCAGTTGAAAGTTTTTGGACTTTTTCAAGAGGAATTCTTAAAGAATCATCCTCATCATGAGATGAGTCAGAAGATTTATGCTCCATAGTAGGATTAGAATCATGAGTAATCAAATTGTCATTCAAGATCATAAGGAGAGTAGAGGAAGACTCAGGATCAAAGAAACCCATAAGTCTATGACTTCTTCCAGCCGGAATATTATATGTAGGACTAGACATAGTAAAGCTCATATACCAATATAATGCAAATGAACTAAACTAGGAAAACACAAAGCATCAAAAAATAAATGTTTTTTTACTTTTTCTTTATATGAAATGAAAATGCTAGCACATGCAAGATCTAACACCATAAAAGAAAGAGTTGTCTATCGTGGGTTCACCAATGTTCCATCTATAATTTAAATGGGAATTTAATCCTAATCCTAATCATAGGAGTGAATCCTAATGTATTTTTATATCTATGTGGTGTGTGATGGAAAATGTTGTGGACATATAAAACTTAATAAAACATTAATACTTAACTTGAAAGGTAGCAAATTTGGAAATCACTATTTTTTGGTGTCTGTACTGAGTTTCGGGAAGTTCTGCAACTGGATCTAGTCTGGAAATATAGAGACAGACAAAAACTAGAAACCTTTTTCTTCTCTAAGAAAGGTTGACCTTGACCCCTTTATGTCGACCTTGACCTGCACTACTTTGACAGAAATTTTGTTCGCAGATCCTAAAATTTTGCTGAAAAGGGTGTCCGGATCTGCACTGTAATTCATTATTTCATACCTATTCCTGAAAGAAAATGGTTTTTTCATTTGGATGAGGGATTTTCCTTGGTAAAACGCTAGTTTGGAATCAACCTTAAAAATGGAATTTAAATAGAGAATGCTATCAAGTAGTAGAAATAGATCTAACAACGAAGCTATGATATTCAATAGATATGCAATTGTATTTGAAATGTAAACAAGTATCTTGATATGAAAGCTTGGACTCAAGACTAATAAATTTAAATAAAAACCTTCATGATTTCATGCTTGGAATCCACCTTGAAGGAAGAATTAATAGATCTTGAAGATGAACAAAGGATCTTGAAGGAAGATAACACCATCATGATGGATAGATATAGGGTTTGAATGTTGAATCTTGAATGCTTGAACAAAATCCCTTCAAAGGCTTGAATGCTTGAATCATTGATCTTCAATGGAGAACTTGAATGCTTGAATGCAAATGATTTCTTGAATGCTTCCTTGATTAAGAATTCTTTCTTGATAATGCTTGAGAGATAATTGATTTTCGATGGATGATTGATGGTTGAAATGAGAGAGGAAGGCTTCCTTTTTATACTAGTCTAGGGCTTAAACTTCTAGAGAGGCCTACATAGAAGAATTAAATTTCCATTTAAGATTTTATCCTTAGAAGTGGACCTAAATTAAATATAATTTAAGATTTTACCATTTTGAAACCCGAAACAACCGACCCAGAAGTAGGAAATAAATCTTTTCAAAACCCGACATCCAGAAAATTTGGGATTTTGAAATTTGGAACATGGGTCAGGGTCAAGGTCAACCTTGACCCTAAGGTCAAGAATCTCAGAATATCAATTTATGATGCTATAATTATGTAGAAAAGAAGTGGAAAATGGGGTAGAACAAGGGAAAAAGCCAGATCCAAGTCAAAGACCCATTCAAGGCATTTGACATGAGCCCAAACCACTTACTCAGATGGCTAAACTAGTTAGGTAAATGGAAGTACTTCCATTTTAGAATGCTATAAGTTCATATTGTATGTTGAACCTTATCCCACCCATGTATCTTTCTACCTTTTTTTCCTCTTCTTCATCATGAGAAACTTTGATGTCTAACTTGTGAAACTACTTGGTGTACCTTTGGACATCCATGTCCTTCTTCCTCAAACTTTTCATCTTTTTGTACAATTGAACCTTACATAGTCTTTAGGAAGGAATTTCCCCTTCATCTTGTCCATCATCCTTGGACATGAAGTGATTCTAGACACTCCCTTCTTCCACCTATCTTCTTGTAGGACATCCCACCATAGCAAGGCATGCCCCTTTCATCTAGACTTTGAAATCTTAACCTTGTGACCATCTACTACATCTTCACAATCAAATAAGTTCTTTGCTACACTAAACCAATCAATCAAATCTTTCTCATTCATTTTCCCATCATACATAGGTATAATAGACTTACCCTTGTAATCATTCCCTTTAATGGCTTTAGCCAACTTAGCCATTTTCATATCATCTAGGTCTAACTCTTCCCTCAATTATCTCTCTTCTTCCTCTTTTACCTCTTCTTCATGGTATTATTGTTCAATGTCTCATTTCTTCTTCTTCATCTCTCTTTTCATCTTTTCCATCTCTACCTTCATCTTCTTGTTCTCCTCTGCTTGCTCCATCACACTCTTGGCAAGCTCAACATTAGTCATCCTTGGAGGCATTTCTTGAGACTCCTCTCCAAATGGATTCGACTCTTCTTCAGACATAAAATCTTTTATTTCCCCAAATATATCTTTTTTTCTCTGATACCACTTGATGCAGAGCCCTTCATACCTTAGGGTACCCTATTCCCTCACACACAGTAGCATCCCTTAAGGGTGGGATTTATATGAAAGACTTCACAACTTGAAACAAGCTCTCCAAAAAACCCATGATGTTTATCAAAATTCCCTATGAAACATAATAAAAGTATCAATTTCTCCTACCAAATGTCTCTTCTCAGTGGTACCTTTCACTGAGTGGTTTTGTGGTGTTCTATTCTACTCAGTGGTTCTTCACTTAGTGGATTTGGTAACATACCAATTAACTCCAAAACCTCCCAAAAAACTCCAAAATCTAATGGAAGATTAAAATACCCTTTTGGAAATTCTTCAACATATCAGAAACTAAGCATCAGTTGTTTTGGACCTTCAACCTCCAAAAATGGAGCTCCACATTTCTTCCTAGGCCCATTTGACATATTTTACAAAGTAACTACAAGAAATATTTTCTCCCAAACTTTTCTAGTTTCAACAGAGTTATTAAATGACTCTAATTGGATGAATGTGCAATGAATTTGACTCTATGGTTTTTCTAGACATGAAAACCCCAAATTGCTCCTTAGAACCCTTCAAAACTAGGGTATACTCAATGTCAACCTTCTGAGTACTATCTAACCCCCCAAAAAATGTATTCACCATTATTTTGACATATCTTAATGGATTTAAACATAAAATTATGTCCTCCTTTGGAAAAAAACTCTCCCTACTACACCTTAGCTTCCAATTTGGTGTTGCTTCAACATAATTAATCGATGATCACCCACTTTCCCTTACTCTTCTGCACAATAACTATTTATAAAATTATAATAATTTTATTCTAATGTCATTCCATGAGAATCATTAATTTTCATTCATGGAATGACACCTAATCCATTGAAGACAATCAAACTATCACTAAAAGATGCACTCCCCTATGACTGTCAGTAAATACAGTGATCGATCAAACAAAATGAAATCTTAGGACATATGAAAGGATTCAAAAAATTCTTATTTTAATTATTCAAAACATTAGAGATTCACTAGAAAAATGGAACAAATCAAACCACCATGAAAGTACTTCATAATCAGTTATTTTATTGCTTCCAAAGACACAGTTTGTACATTCTATGTCTTCTCCATACTGTTCTTTCATCCTTATGCCCTGAATAGGCTATATAGGATGTATTATAACTACACCAACTAATCCAAAATAGTTTTGATTCATTAAAATTGCATTTATCCCATTTAACAAAGTTTCCCTCATGTAATTGGCACTAGCCATTAGGATTTAAATATTTGAATTTCTAACTTTATTTAATTTCTCTCCTAAGAATTCTAACTTATCAGAACTTATTTCTTATTCTATCCTAGGATCTAATTATCCTATCTAGGACCCTCCTAGCCATCTAGATCCCAATTAGGAACTATTGGCCTCCCTTACAAGAAATGTCAGTTCTAAGGTACTTATCAGGACCTCTAGGACTTTTAGTCTTTACATTGAATTAATCATTACATATGTCCATGATTGGCTTTAAAACATCCTAGTTAACCTTAATAGATGCTCTTCCACTCTCCAAGGTACCTTGTGTCTTCATGTGACCTTGTACTTGACTAGGTGATCCTGCACTACTCTCGTCCTAATTGAACCCTAACTCTTGACATAGTTGTAACTATAATTAGATCCCAACCACAATTAGACCCTAGCTCAAGTTAAAGTCAAACCTAACTGTAAGACTAATTATAATCAAACCCAAATTGAACCATAAATGTAACTCTAACCTTATTTAAACCTAGGTAACTTTAGTTGAATCCTCATAAAATTATAATTGAAAGCTACCTTTTAACATTATCCTACACCTAGTTAAAGCCTCAATGATCCCTAATCTTCACTAAATCTTAGGGTAAGTGCACGAAGATGGTGCACAAAAAAGTGACCACCCTAGTGAAAAATAAATAAAAACGCTACTAACCTGATCAGGTTATAACTTATGCCTTGGTAATTACCAAGCCTAAATTCAAAAAACCCGATCAAGATTTTATTACAATAAAAACTCAAACATGTTTTTATTATAAAAAAACTCAATCGCGTTTTATAAAACATAAAGATTGTTTTAGTTGTGTCGAAAAGGGCATTCAAAACCCCTAGTCACAAACTAAGAGCAATAGTGGGATCTTGTAAAATGTAGAACTCGATCATGTTTTGATCAAAATAACAAATTCCCAGTTCAAGTCATCACCATGTCACGTCATCACACAGGTTAGTATTGTATTTTTTGTTTTTGTTTGAAATTTAATTATAATAGCGAGTTCCTTGATTGACTTTTTTTAAAATAAATTCATGGCTAATTCTCAAAACACTGCCCCCCAACAAAACACACAATAACAACAATAAGTCCCTAAATTGAGAAACCCTTCATATCCTCAACAACAACAAGACCCTCAAAATGTTGTTCCTCAACAACAAAAATGCCCTCAAGATGTTTCCCCTTAACAACAAAAAGAACCTCAAAATTTTGTTCCTCAATAACAACAAGACCCTCAAAACCTTCCATCTCCTCCAATAGACCCTATACAAACCACACAGGAGAATTTATTAAATTGAATATCATAAAATGCAAACCAAATTTCTTAAATAGTGAATAGTTTGAGGACCTCTCAACATGAGAATCATTCATCCCTTTCCACAACCTTATAATTAGTGGTTGATAGTGCCAAGGAAGTATCTAGAAAAGTTACAAAATGGGATTCATTTAGGTATAGATGTTGTGCATTCTATTCTACTAGGTCATCATATGATGGGGTGAAAATAAAATTGATAAGTAAAGAAAATATATGTTCTTTGTTCACTGACCCTAAAACCAATGAGACCTTACCTCTTGATTCAAAGAGGTTTCATATACCATGGTGTAATCACATCAGACTCAAAAATGGTTTTTTGGGATAAGTGGTATATGGTCTTCGACCAACCATCTTGTAACAATTATGAGGTTTCACTATATTTTTTGAGGAAATTATATTGTGATTTTATCCTCGATGAGTGGTTGAAATACTTTGACATGAGTGAGTTATAGGGTAGTGGTAGATATTCTTCCTAGGATAAACTAGGGGCTCAGAGGGTGGTAGACCCCCAACATTGCATAGATCTAACTGTTAAACCCAAGGTTCATGTCATAGCCCTAGTAGCTCTGAAGGAGTCTATGGAGTTATATACTCTTTAGATGGTTACCTCACTAACTGATGTCATCATTTAGCATGGCACACAATTAGTGGAGCCTCTTGGACCACATGATGTTGTAACACTTGCAAAACCTGACTCATCATCAGTTGCACCACTTGGATCTAACAAGTCCATCTATCATATGTGTCCCAGCTGTCAAAAAATATGTTGTGGTAGATAATGATGCCCATGACGATGGTTATGTATCCAATTCATGTACACACTACAAGGGTAGATGTTAGGTTGCCATTGTAGAGGTTATGGCCCTCATGGATGACTTGATGAATATGGTATTTTTCAGTTGAATGTAGATGCACGTGTGTTGATTTGTATTTATAACATTTTATTTATTAATCACTTAAAATGTATAAATGTAAATATTTTTTTATTTATAGATCAATTTAAATTGATACATGAACAATACACATTTCAAGATGCAACAACTAGTGCTAGTACACTACAAAATAATCCTTCCACTTCTGGTGCACCTGTAGCTTCAATGCTAGAGGTAAACAAATTTATAATATGTTAAAATAGAATAATACCTTGATTTCAAAATAATTTTTGATACTATATACTAAGTTCTCTCTAATGTATATTTATTTGGTATTTGATAGGGGTTGTCAAGGGATTATATTTTCTAGATTGATGATGTCATTCTTTTGAGCATTGACTTTGGCCTAGAAAACTATGTGGTATCATATTTAGCACACCTCTTATTTATAATTTGTATTTAGTGTATGTAAGTAATGTTGGGATGATTTTTAACTAAGAGGGGGGGGGTGAATCAGGTAAACTCGATTTAACCAATTTTAACTCTTTCTACACTCGGTAACACAAAATAATTCATACAGGCCACTCGGTGTACAACAGCAATAAGCTAACATGCAGTTTCAGTGAATATGCAACTCGGTAAACAACAGTTCATGATCAGTAAATCAGATAATGTGCACACCATGAAAATTAACACATGACACAAGTATTTAATGTGGAAACCAAAGATGGGAAAAACCACTGTGGCTTTGGAGCCACAAATAAAATGTGCTCTTCTGAAGCACGCTCTGTTAAAAGCCAATCCGGTCAAGGATTACAGTACACACATTACATGCAACTCGGTTAAGAGATTTGTTCTAGAACTCTTCTGAAGTTCACTTCCTCGGTTAAAAGGGACTCATTAAGAGAATTACAAAGGTTGTCAAACCCACTTGATTAAGAGATTTTAAGCCTACTCAGATTAAGTAGTGTACCCGGTCAAGGGATTTACAAAAGAGCTGTTAGGCCCACTCTGTTAAGAGATTTTCAACAACATGTTACAAGGAAACTTATTGTAACACTAATAAACTGACCTTTGCTGACAACCTCACCTTGTCTGATAAGATCTGTCTCTGCTTCACTCTTCTCTGCTTCAACACTCCATCTATAGCATCTGATTATCCCTATCAAATCTTTACTGATCTACGGTCAACTCCCAATTTCAACAACATAACGATACTTATCTCATGACCATGACAAAATCATCTACACAACCAAACCTTATATAGACATCTCCATGGATCACCGCCAATCTCTAGCCGTTCATTATGATAGAATTTTCATAGCCGTTCGATCCACCGACATAACTAATAAATGATCCAAATTAATTCATTTGATACCCTTTCTCTTGTTGGGTTACCTTGGAACTTGAAATATTCCACATAGAACAATGTGCATTTATCCTCGTCAAATCTTCTCCTACGATCTTCCTTCTGAATTTTCTCAGCCATTGGATCCAGCAACGATCCGTGCATCTGTAATCTCATTTGATCTTTCACAACTGTCAGTCCTTCTAGAATAATCTTCTCATCTTCTAATAGAAAATCACTCAGAAAACACAACTCAATTATTTGCCTCCACAGAGAACTGTGTAAGGAATACACTAGGTGTAGATACACTATCAGTAACTTGACCGACTACACACTATACAATGATTTTCATGTTCATGCATTACGGACCAAGTATATCAACAAAACATGATATATCGAGTTAAGAAACTCCTTCATCAACTTGATACAATCATCAACTAAATTCCTAAGTTACCCTTTACAAAGCACTTGCTCAAGATGGTTGGTAACATCAGACCTCACTTTAGTCAATTGCTTAACATTAATGACAATACCAAATAACTGACTCAGCCAAAACAATTTCCCTCATAATTGTACAATGTCAGTTATGCCAACAATCCACCTCTTTGGCATAGATGACAAGCTAAAAAAAATATAATCAAGACAAAATAGAATGTAAGATATAACAATCAATGCTCCCTCTAAGAGTATAGCTTGGTTCTGTTATCCTGCTAGTCGGTAAACAAATCTTCATCGTCAGCAACTCAGCTTCTTCACCTTCCTCGGTTCCCTGTATCAGATATAGCAATACTCAGTTCCGCAGGTCAACTGTATCATTTTCAGCTTCATTATAGAAAACTAGCTTTGGTATTTTTGGCAACACATGCAGCATCGGCAGCAAATAATGCCACAAACTTGATCAGAGCAAAACATCTGCTAGATCAGAAATCATCAATCAACAGGAAACAAACTTTTGTACTAGAAAACACGAGCCCTATAATCTGATCAAATCAACCAGCATACCTTCTCAGTATCTCCCTCTTTGATATATGGATGGTGCAATGCATGTTCTCCCTTTGCGATTCAACAATGTTGCATTTCCAAACTCTCCCTCTTTGATAGAAATGCCAAAGACAAGTTAATTTGCTTTTGCTCCACCAAGCACTCCTCCTTTTATGTCTCTGCGTCATATATCAGCTTCCTAGATATCTCTGTCAATCTTCAGTAACTACAACTCTTCAGCCAACACTAAAGAGTGTCTTCTGCATCAGCTCCTAGATAAGTTAATGTTTTCTTTGTGTCGAGTTGATGCAGGCAGCTCTAGGCTTAATGTGAGCTTGGTAGGGGAAGAACCCCTAGCTCAGTTTGTAACCGTTCAAAAGGTTCATTCGGCAATGGTTTAGTGAATATATCTGCTAATTGATCCCTTGATTTAACAAATGCAAGTCTCACTGCTCCAAATTCCACCTGTTCTCTTAAGTAATGATATTTGATATCAATGTGCTTTGTCTTTGCATGCATCATCGGGTTTTTTGATATGTCAATAGCACTTGTATTGTCACAATAGATTGTAACAAGCTCCTTCACTTCTTCATTAATTCCTTTCATCAATTGTTTAATCCATTCAATATTCGTACAATTCAAAGCTGCAGCAACATATTCTGCCTCAGCTGTGGATTGTGAAACACAAGTCTATTTCTTGCTTAACCATGTAACTAATCTATCTCCAAATAGGAATGCTCCTCCACTTGTGCTTTTTCTATCATCAATATTTCCAGCCCAATTAGAATCGGTATAAACCTTCAGATCAAAATCTCCTTTCCTTCTGTAGAATAGTCCATACTCGGTTGTACCTCTCAAGTATCTAAAAATTATTTTGATAGCTGTTAGATGTGTTATCTTGGGATCAGCTGAAAATCTAGCACATAGTCCAACTACATGTGCAATATCAGGTCTGCTGTGAACAACATATTGTAGCTTTCCAATCATAGATTTTTACAATGTCAGATCAACTGACTCGGTTGCATCCTTCTTGCTCAACTTACATCCAGTACTCATGGGTGTTCCAGTTGGTTTAGATTCTTCCAGTCCAAATTTCTTCAGAATTTCATTTGCATACTTTGTCTGAGTGATGAAAATACCATCAGATCTTTGAATTATCTACAATCCTAAGAAGAAATTAATCTCACCAATCATTGACATCTCGAATTCCTTCTTCATATGACCTACAAATTCTTTACTAGTAACCTCATGATCTCCAAATATAATAACATCAACAAATATAGATGCAATCAGAATTTTCTTATCAGTATCTTGCTTGAAGTACAAATTACTACTATCACTAGTTTTTTCAAATCCAATTTTAATCAGATAACAATCTAACCTCTCATACCAAGCTCTCGGTGCTTGCTTCAAACTATACAAAGCTTTATGTAATTTGCATACCTTATCAAGGTGTTTTTTACTTACAAATCCATCTGGTTGTTCAATGTGAACATCTTCTTCAAGTATGCCATTTAGAAAAGTAGACTTAACATCCATTTGATAAACTTTGAATCCTTTGTGTGCTGCATATGCCAACAGTAATCTTACTCCTAGTCTTGCTACAGGTGAAAATGTTTCTCCGTAATCAATACCTTCTTCATGCGCCTAACCCTTACAAACAAGTCTTGCTTTGTTTCTGACAACTTCTCCATTCTCATTCAATTTGTTTCTAAAGACCCACCTAGTTCCTATAACATTCTTATCTTTCAGTCTAGGAACTAATGACCATGTACCATTCTTTTCTATCTGCTCAATCTCTTCAGTCATAGCTTTAATCCAATCTTCACTATTCAAAGCTTCATCTACAGATTTTGGTTCAACTTCAGATATCAGACACTTACCTTTGATTTTTCTTCTCGTCTTTACTCCAACATTTGCGTCGCCGATAATATTACTTGGTTTGTGGTGTCTCCTTACATATTTTGCCAAAATAGGTTCAGATTTCCTCGGTTCTTCTTCAGTTTCTTCGTCTTCAGTCACATCATCATTTCCAGCCTCATTCACATCTTCATGTTCACTGTTGTGCCCATCGGTAAAATCAAACGATTGAACTTCTCGATGCTCTTCTATTCTTGGTTGTGCTTGTGTACTTGTATTCGGTGCATTATGTCTAGCTTTCACATTGTTTAGATTCTCATACAGAAAGTCATCATAATCTTCTGAGTTCTTTTCCTTTTCGGGTGCATTATCTGCATATTCATCAACTTTTACATTTGCACTTTCAACTATTTTGTTAGTAGACTTGATCCAAACCTTATACGCCTTGCTCTTAGATGAATAACCTAAGAATATTCCTTCCTCTCCTTTCTGATCAAACTTTCCGTTTCTATTTATTTCATCTTTCAAAACATAGCATCTACTACCAAATATTCTGAAATAGTTCACACAAGGTTTCTTACCAATCCATATTTCATATGGTGTCTTAAATGCGTCTTTCCTCAACTGAACTGGGTTTAATGTACGTACAACAGTGCTAACCGCTTCTCTCCAAAATGTTTTCGCAACATTCTTCTCCAGTAATAATGTTCTTGCACAATCAACAATGGATCTATTTCTTCTTTCTGCCATTCCATTTTGTTGTGGAGTTCTCGGTGCTGAAAACTGTCTCTTTATTCCATTCTGCAAGCAAAACTCGGTAAACTCACCAGAAGTGAACTCACCACCTTGGTCAGATCTTAAGCATTTGATTTTTCTACCAATCTCATTCTCAACTCTTTTCTTATACCATTTAAACATCTGCAATGCTTCAGATTTATCCTTTAAAAACATAACAGACATCATCCTAGAGTAATCATCAATAAAGAGTATGAAATATCTATCTCTATAATAGCTCTTTGTTCTCATTGGTCCACACAAATCTGTATGTACAAGCTCAAGTACATGACTAGTTGACTATTCCTTACTTCTGAAACTTGATCTAGTCATCTTACCTAATTGACATTCTTTGCAGACAACATTACTCGGTTTCTCCAGCTTCAGTAATCCTCGAACTCAATTTTTCTTACTTATCTTCACTAGATTATCTAGGTTTACATGACATAAGCATTTGTGCCATAACCAAACATCTTCCATTTTTCAAAACAAGCATTTTTTGTTAGTAAAATCCAAGTAGAATGCATTACCTTTTGATTGTGTACCCGTTGCGATTAGATTTCCTTTCTTGTCTTGTATCTTGACTCTTTGGTTGTCAAACTCCAATCGGTATCCTATATTGAGAAATTGTGCTACACTCAACAGATTGTGTCCAAGACCATCAACCAAGTAAACATCATCAATCTTCATTTTACCGAATATAACTACCATACATTTACCTTTTACCGGATAGGGTGCATTATTATCGAACTTAACATCACCTCCATTATATCTAATCAAATCTAAAAACTTATCAATATCACCAGTCATATGATGTGTACAACCACTATCAATTACCCATCTATCATTCTTACTAACTTCAAAAATAAGAGCTTTCTCTTCATACCTGTCTTCATTAGATTCATCCTTGATAGCAACAAGTACAACTTCTTCACTACTTTCCTCGGTATCACAGCTTTCAGAGTCAGTTAGTCCTTCATCATCAGATTCAACAATGTAGCGTCTTTCATTTCTTCTTTGGTCTCTATTCTTTGTAAATCTTTTTCCTTTACTGTATCTTTCCGTTTTTTTCTCATTATCATCTTCTTTCTTAATTCTGCATTGTGATCCAATATGACCGATTTTACTACAATTGAAACATTTCAATGGCAGCTTACCTTGATATTTTCCTTTTCCTTTTGTGAATTTCTATGCTAACAGTGACTCCATACCTTCCTGTTGTCTCCATTCTTCATATAATGCTTCCAGTTTGGCTTTACATCTTTTCATTCTTTCATTCCATGATTTCCCCGAACTCGACGAAGTTGATCCTCCTGTTCTAGATTTCTTTTCCAGAGTAGCATTCAATGTAGTTTCAACATTGTTCAATCTTTCACCATTAGTATCCAGTTCATTCAACTCATATGCTTTCAATCTACCGATCATAGCCTCAAGTGAACCAACCATATTCGGTACAGACATAAGTTCATTAATAGCAGTAACTTTTTGTGAATAACTTGGTAACAAGGTTCTTAGAAACTTACCGACTTGATCATCCGGATCAATACTACCACCAGCATCTGCAATTTTGTTAATAATACCTTTGAATCTTGTACTATACTGTGATATGTTCTCATATTTGTGCATTCTCAGTTTGTTGTATACTCCTTTCAAACTGTTTACCTTCGCTCTTTGTATTTGCCAATCTCCAACATGAATGTCACATAAAGTCGTCCACATTTGTCTTGCTGTACCGTAATCTTTAATATCTTGCAATTCCACATCAGATAAGGCATTTGTAATCTCGATCATGCACTGGATGTGTTCTTGCTTCTTTCTCTTGTCTTCCTCAGTCTAGACAGTTATCGGTAATCTATCTTCTTGCTTGGCTAGCGCGTATTCTTCAGCAGTCGGTAGAGGCTCACGATATCCTTTGAAAAGAAGATCCAGGGAGTTTTCACCTATACCAGAAATGTGTAGTTCCATCCGTCTTTTCTAGGTAGCAAAGCTCATCTTGCTAAGCTTAGGTGCCTCTCGTTTAAACATCTTGATCGTCTTCTACAAGTACCTTTAAACTTTTCAAGAAGAAAACACAGCTCTGATACCAATTGTTGGGATGATGTTTAACTGAGAGGGGGGGGTGAATCAGGTAAACTCGGTTTAACCAATTTTAACTCTTTCTGCACTCGGTAACATAAAATAATTCATACAGGCCACTCGGTGTACAACAGCAATAAGCTAACATGCAATTTCAATGAATATGCAACTCGGTAAACAACAGTTCATGATCAGTAAATCAGATAATGTGCACACCATGAAAATTAACACATGACACAAGTATTTAACGTGGAAACCCAAGATGGGAAAAACCACTGTGGCTTTGGAGCCACAAATAAAATGTGCTCTTCTGAAGCACGCTCTATTAAAAGCCAATCCGGTCAAGGATTACAGTACACACATTACATGCGACTTGGTTAAGAGATTTGTTCTAGAACTCTTCTGAAGTTCACTTCCTCAGTTAAAAGGGACTCATTAAGAGAATTACAAAGGTTGTCAAACCCACTCCGTTAAGAGATTTTAACCCTACTCAGATTACGTAGTGTACTCAGTCAAGGGATTTACAAAAGAGCTGTTAGGCCCACTCTGTTAAGAGATTTTCAACAACATGTTACAAGGAAACTTATTGTAACACTAATAAATTGACCTTTGTTGACAACCTCACCTTGTCTGATAAGATCTGTCTCTGCTTCAACACTCCATCTATAGCATCTGATTATCCCTATCAGATCTTGACTGATCTACAGTCGACTCCCAATTTCAACAGCATAACAATACTTATCTCACGGCCATTACAAAATCATCTACACAACCAAACCTTATATAGACATCTCCATGGATCACCACCAATCTCTAGTCGTTCATTATGATAGAATTTTCATGGCCATTCGATCCACCGACATAACTAATAAATGATCCAAATTAATTCATTTGATACCCTTTCTCTTGTTGGGTTACCTTGGAACTTGAAATATTCCACATAGAACAATGTGCATTTATCCTCGTCAAATCTTCTCCTACGATCTTCCTTCTGAATTTTCTCAGTCGTTGGATCCAGCAACGATCCGTGCATCTGTAATCTTATTTGATATTTCACAACTGTCAGTCCTTCTAGAATAATCTTCTCATCTTCTAACACAAAATCACTCGGCCAACACAACTCGGTTATTGGCCTCCATAGAGAACTGTGTAAGGAATACACTAGGTGTAGATACACTATCGGTAACTTGACCGACTACACACTATACAATGATTTTCATGTTCATGCGTTACCGACCAAGTATATCAACAAAACATGATATACCGAGTTAAGAAACTCCTTCATCAACTTGATACAATCATCAACTAAATTCCTAAGTTACCCTTTACAAAGCACTTGCTCAAGATGGTTGGTAACATCAGAGCTTACTTTAGTCAATTGCTTGACATTAATGACAATACCAAATAACTGACTCAGCCAAAACAATTTCCATCATAATTGTACAATGTCAGTTATGCCAACAAGTAATTTAAGTTTATATTTGTTAAATTATATTTAATATCATATATTAATATCTCTTATGCTAATTTTGTTTCTCTTGGGGTGCCCTTGTTAGGAATAACAATCCACCAACACAACTGAGAGTGGGGGTGAATCAGTTGTGTGAGAGATGATTAAACTTTAATATAGAAGCTGAACCAAATCAAATTATAACCTCAGTAAATGCCAACACAATAACATAATATTTTGTTGTCGAGGAAAACCTATTAAAGGTAAACACCCTAGTGGGAATTAGCACCCACAAATGATGTATTGAGAGTATAGTATCCATGTTAAAAGATCTAGCCCTGTTAGGAGCTTATTAAAAAATTACAGTACACAATCTCTATTAAAGGAAAGACCCTGTTAGGATTCAAAGAAATGAAGGCTCACTGCCTAGGCTCACTTCCCAAAGAAGGTTATGTCCACCTCCAGAACTTACTGTTCGCAACACAAGTGTATATAAAGGAAATACAAAATCCTTGTGAACTATCTGATAGAAAATTTCTTTTCTTGATCAGTTCCAATGAAGTATAAACTATCCTCTACTCTACATCTAGTAGATACAAGCTCGCAACTTCCACAATCCTCTTTTACAATTCTTACTCACTACTTTTTCTTTCAAAAGAAAAGATCTTACATATATACCCTATCACAATAAATGATCAGGTCAGCCAATTAGGCTTTCCTAATATACAAATAATTGCATAACCCATTGCTAAGATACACATGGTATCTATAATAAGTATACAACAATTACACTTCAACAATTAAGCTCCAACATCTGTAATCCATGCTCGCTATCCATAATACATGCTACAACTCTGAAGTCGGCCCCAAATAGGTCTCCTCTAGAACACACACCACAACTGACGTAATTGTGCTTCCCATAACTTGCTAAGATAAAGGAACATTCCTCAATACATTATCTAACATCCCTTAAGCTTGCATACACTGAATCCTCATGTCACTTGTAAGATAAACTCAAAACACAGAGAGTAACTATGTCAAATTCCACTGTCACGGTCCAAAAATTAGTCTTCACTAAATCTTCTCTTACTCAACCAATATGAAATATTACAGCATACGATCTTAGATATAAGATCATAACACCTTTATGTACACAAACCTATGTTTGCTCATTCTAAATGAACTATACATTATTCGTACACTGTAATGATTAGTATTTTCTCTTCATAGAACCATATGTTGAGATTAGTGACAAAACACAAATGAAAACAACATTAGTAAACAATTCCAACAACATCCAACAAGATAATTATGTTGTGCAGTGATTAAACATACTAAATGCATCAACAACATCCAAGATCCCTCTCGGTGTCCAAGACATCTCGTGGGTGAAAGGCATCCTCCAGGACACCTAAACATCAAAAAGGAATCCTTGTGGACACCTAAACGCAAAAAGGAAATTGAGAATAATTTTAATTGATACAATTGTTTGAAAAGATTAAATGATTTATTTGAGAATGACTGAAAATTTATTTGTTCAAATGTATTATTATTAAACATGTACATGTTGATTGATATAGTCTTTTTTTGTCTCTTCTATATAAAATAACTATTAGGATTTATAGAATTGATGAATGCACCTGATGTACTAGAGGTTCAAGAGAGGGAAGAGGTATGTTTGTCTATGGCTTTCAACAATCTAACTTATTCAAGTTCATCCTCATCTTCTAATTTTACATCAACTTCAGATATGTAACATATTCATCTTCACTTTCATCTCCTCTTCTTAGTTGAAACCCTCTTCCCAACTCTTAGATTGCATTACTTTTCCTTTGAAAGTCCTAAATCCTTCATCTATAAATATAACATTTCTTATATTTTTCTTACAAGAAATAGTCGTAGTTACTTCATGATCAATGAAGATCCCTCTTAGGAGTATAGGACAACCATATGAGGCTTTGGTACACATTTTTTGTATATATATAAACATATATATATTTAGATAGAAGTACATGCATTTTTAGTTTCTAGTGTTTTTCAACTATATATATTATTAACTAGTATTAATTATATTTTACCTATTACAACGCCCTTCGTAACTTGCCATAGATCCTCTACCTTTTCATTTTGTTAGGAGTCTTGATTTTTAAAGAAGGGATCCACCATCTTTAGAGCGCACACCAATAGTGAGAGAAACACATGATGAGGTTATCAACAATTCAGTTGCAAAGGAATTATAGTTTTATATATAGTTATTTTGATGTTATTTTGACATGTGCAATCTATTTTTGACAAATGTAATATAATTTGACATTTGAATTATTGTTGTGCCGATCTACAGAGCTAGGTACTACTTTGAAGAGGCTCAATTTTTATAATACACCATAACCATAGAATTTGATAGAGACATGTAGTGTTAGTTGTGGTTATTCAAGGACCAATACATTTATAAATTTGTTATTTTTATTGTATATCGACCTTTACATGGCATGTGCAAATTTTTTGCAAAACTTTTATTAACTTGGCATTTATACCATTTTTGTATACATACACAGTTATTGTACATTTTATATATATGAAAGTTGATATTTGATCCAATTTGTTCATTGTGTTCATGTCTTTGTAATTTGAAACTTAAATATCTACAACTAAAATGTGACCCAATTCGTTCATTGTGCTCATGTCTTTGTAATAACATAACAATACTTATATATTCATTTAATTTCATTTATTACAAACATTTATCTTACTAGAATGCAAATATGTTTATTATAATTGATTTAAGGTATTATTAAGTTTGCAAAGTTTTTAGAGTTCATTGTGATGATGGTGCAGCCTATTTACTCTTCCTTAGACCACTACTATTGGCCTACTTAAGGCTCTTTGAACATACAACAAGATTTGATATTTGCTCAAAAAAATTCTATGTACTTGCCCAGAACAAGGCCAAACCACCATCAAGATTTGATACTTTCACCATTTTGAAAATTATTTCACCTAATCAAACATCCTTGATGATCATCACACAATCAACCCAAATTTCCAAAAGCATGTTTTCTAGTACTATATCTCATCCATCCACCCATATCATGACATCCACCACTTCTTATGGAATCTCGTACAACAATACACTCTTTAATGTCAAACAATTGGCTAGCACATTCTCTACACTATCACACTCAAATGTAAGTGCTACCCTACAATCCACTACAACAAATCCTATAGTAACAATCATTACTAGCCAACCAATTGCATTTGCTCTTTTGGGGCCAAAAAACATAAATGCCTCAACAAATGCCATATCCCAAGGCACATCCCCACAACAAAATACTGGCAGACAAAGTAGAAATTCCACAAGCAATGCCCCTAAATAAAAACAACAACATACAAAACATTGGAGCAATCCCCTAATTTACTATTACAAATCCATTTTCTCAACCAAGCTCAACTTTTGCATATAATTTTTGACAATATTTTACAAATAAGTGCTATTTTGATTGTCAAATCGTTGTAAAAATATGAATAAATAGCTTAACAAATTAAGTGTGGATTGCATTAGTGCATTCCTTTGAATGTATTCCAATGGTGATTGCTTTCATATCTTAAACTATCGACACAACATCATAATGCTTTCATAAAAAAAAGAGGTGCAAATATATTTTCAATTGAAACATATTTTAACCCTAAGTTAATTTTTTTTCTATTATATACATTTGTAATCTTAAACATAACTATAACTGAACTATTCCCACCATCATTCAGTGTCTAATTAAAAGAAAATTATTTAACAATATTTTTTATATTGAATTAAGATTTTCATGGATTTAGTAAAATCAATTATCTATAGATCAGGAGCGAACCGGAAAACTTTGGAGCGAACCTACGGATGATGACTCTATAAACGTGGAGGGGTTTATTCTCCTCCACGACAGTTTTTTTTCTCTCTTCGTTGTCTCTTGTTTATACTTTTCATGTGCTAGTTGTGTTTTCCAACTGCTATGTGCATTTACTCCTTTGTCTGTCTATGCTTGTGGTTGTCCTCAGCTTTTAATGGAGCCTAAACTACCACCCCCTCCTTTAAACAGACCTAGTTCTGTTTCCGCATTGCAGTCCTCCCAAAAAAAGTCTTTTTCTGAAATAATAGCCCCTGCCAGTAATGGTGTCTCCCCTGCTGTGAGATTTGTTTCAGCTCCTCCATGCGAGCGATCCAACACTGAAGGTAAGAGCCCTATCACTGCTTTGGGTGATTTCTTCATTTCCCCAAATGATGAAATGATAGCTAAAATTGCTTTGGAAAAAACTAGGTTAAGCAACACTGCTAGATCTTTTTTGCTTCGGTTGATGTAGAAAAATGCCCTCCAAGGAAATTCATGGATGACTGGTTTCATAGTTTATGGACCCTAAAACTTAGTTTGAAGATCTCTTTCTGTAGGCAAACTCAATGTGGGTTGTTCATCATATTTTTTAGTAACCATGACTCTCAACTTGAAGCGCTTAAGCACCATTATTGGACTATTGGGAAAACCTCCTTCCGTGCCATACCATGGTCACAGGAAGCGATTAACAAAGAATTTATTGCGCTTTCTTCCCCTAGATGGGTTATAATTAAAGATGTCCCTCCATTTCTTTGGAAATTTCTTCCTCAATTGATGGTTGATTATGGAAAAATTATTCAAATAGATGAAACTATGCATCTGGTTCCTAACCTTGATGCTAGGGTTTTGATCTCCATCAAGCCCGACATTGCTATCCCTCCTAGCTTGAACCTTAGCATTTGTGGCGAGGTTTATATATGGCCAGTTGAAATCCTAGGTGGTCTTAATGCTTGCTTTCTCTGCAAGAGAGAGGGCCATCTTTGAAAGAAATGTCCTATTATCACTAATCGCAGGAAACCCACCCCAACTGAGGCACCAGGAAACCCTTCCTATACCAAACCTTCAATGACTAAGGGTCAACCTACTTCCTCTAATGATAAACTCAAATTGTCTTCAGAATCAGTCGGTGTTAAAGATAACAGTAGCATTCCTACATTTTCCTCGACCCTTGGCTTTAACCCAACACAACATACGCAATCCATGGAAATTTTCCCTTCTAAAGTTTCTGACAAAACTTCAAACCCTTTTGATTTTTCGGCTCTCAAAGCCCCAACTCCTGATGATTTCAAAACTATGACTAATAGGAAACGTCGATGGAAGAATGCCCAGCAAGTTGCCTTGGAACAGATTTGTAACCCTGGATCCAATAGATTTGAGATCATTAACAATTCCCCGCTCATGATTCAGGCTGCTCCTCTAGAAAATAACCCTAATAAAGTTGATCTGAATAAAGATATTGACACTACCATGGTTGACAATAATAAGGATATACCTGATCTGATTGAGATTCTTGACCCCTCTTCTCCCTATGGTGAGACATCGTCGGAGAAATTACCACCGAACCTCTCTTCCTCGCTCAATGAGATTGAGGATAGCTTGGTCATTGAGGTCATTTATGCTAATCTGAGCCCGGCTTCTAGCTCTATCCCTATGAACTCCCAGCCTCTGGGGTACATCACTAATGACAAATAGGGAGCTAACTTTGACCCTACTGTTGGCAGTGATGAAGAAGATCTTATGAAAAAATCATCTACTTCTAAGAAGAAAGGAAGACCCCTTGGTTCTAAGAACAAAAAAAAGAATGGAGACCTCTCTGGGCTCCCTACTAGCTCCCCTAACCATATTTCTCCATGAAGCTTATTTCTTGGAATGTGAGAGGCCTCGAGTCTCCTAATCGCAAGTTTATTGTTACGAGATTTATGAATTTTCATTCTAATATTGATTTTATGATGTTGCAAGAAATTAAAACTGTTGGTTTCACCCTTGATATTGCTCTTAACTATATTTGGAAGGATGCTCTTAAAATTGTTACTTTGCACCCTAAAGGGAAAGGTGGAGTGGCCCTTCTTATTAACCCTAAGTGGACTAACTGCATTACTAATTCAAGTGTTTCACCATGTAATAGGGTGGCCTAGGTTACTCTTACAGTTAATGGTTCTCCCTTTGGTATATGTTCTCTCTACGCTCCTAATGATTATAATGAAAGAATCCTCTTATGGGATTGGATGACTACCCTACCCAATATTCCTTGGCTTGTCAGAGGAGACTTTAATATGATTGAACATTCTGAGGATAAAATTGGGGGCTCCCCCTTTGAATGGAAAGGCTCTGAGAAAGCTCATTGGGATACCTTTAAGAAACATTTCAAGTTATTGGACCCCCTTGAAGGTTTTAAATCTGAAACTTCAGCCTTATAGTATACTTGGTGTAATTTCCAAACTGGAGTTAATCGTATCTACTCTAGGCTTGACAGAGTTTATGCTAATAGCAATTTTTTTTCATTCTCCCCTAACCAGTATAATATCTCTATTGATACTATCCTTGGTACCCTATCAGATCACTAACCTATTTTGAATATTATGAATATTAGGAATGCCATTTTGCCCCCCCCCCCCTAAGTCCAGTTAGAAATTCATTCTTAATACCTCCCTTCTCAGCGATCAAGATGTCCTTATTGCCATTAAAATGATTAGATAGTTAAACCTTCAGAACATGACCCTAACTTAGAATAATAGATGGAATCTTAATGTTTCCTCTTGGCAAAAAAAATTTAAAACCTTCAGTCAAAAGAAAGCTAAAGACTATAGACGTATGGAAAGCCTGCTCTCTGATCGTCTCCAAATGCTTGAAGCTAATATTCAATCTCAACCCCACTCCCCTATCCTTGCTAAACAGGTCTCCCTGGCTAGGGATGCCCTTAGGAAGCATCAGCAAATTAAAATTAGAGGCACCTTTATTAGGGCCCGCAACCATTGGCTTCAGTATGGTGACAAAGGATCCAAACTTTTTTTTAACCTCCTTAAAAATAAACAGAACAAGGAAAGAATTGATAGGATTGTTATGGATGGAAAGGAACTCCTCACCCTACATGATATTACTAATGCCTTCGAGATGTTTTACAGGACCCTGTTTACAATTGAAGATACTGTGACCTCCAAAGCCACTAGGAACAGGAGTATTAACCTCATCCCTAAGATGATTACTGATAGTGACTCCCTTTCCCTCCAGAATATGATTACCCCTCAGGAAATAGATGATGCCATCTAAAAGCTTAAGGAAAATAAAGCCCCTGGCCCGGATGGGCTCCCTGCTAAATTTTATAAAACCAACATTGATTGGGTTACCAAAGACCTTCATGATCTGTACATGGAAGCTTACACTAATGGTACCTTGGGGAGCTCTATTAATACTGATATTATCAAGCTTATACCTAAAGATGGTGATAGAGCTCTTGTCAAAAATTGGCACCCTATTACTCTTCTCAACGTTTCCTACAAAATCCTTGCCAAGGTCCTCGCTTCTCACTTGTAAAAAATCCTTCCTAAGTTCATTTTCTCTACCCAGACTGGATTTATTAAAGGCAGATATATTCTTGAGAACCTTGTTACTAGTTGGGAGGCTATGGAATGGGCTAACACCTCTAATAAGGATGCTACCATGCTTCTTCTTGATTTTGAGAAGGCG
The DNA here is from genome assembly GCA_027943335.1 of Chamaecyparis obtusa. Lineage (NCBI taxonomy): Eukaryota > Viridiplantae > Streptophyta > Pinopsida > Cupressales > Cupressaceae > Chamaecyparis > Chamaecyparis obtusa. Next base: position 745,381 of record BSBK01002776.1, on the reverse strand, counting down.
TATGACAGGGTTGAATGGGATTTTATCCTGATGATGCTCAAGGCCTTTGGGTTCCCTGATTTATTTTGCAACTTCATCCAAATCCTGCTCAAGGATGCCTCTGCCTTAGTTGATGTCAATGGGACTCTCTCCCAACCCATCCCTTTATCTCGCTCGATTAGGTAGGGCTGTCTGCTTGCTCTTGCCCTTTTTGTCATTGCTTCAGATGCTTTATTTTACCTCCTTAGAGATGACACCATCTCTCCTAGAGTTCGGGGCATTACCTTGCCAAATGATGCTGAACTTCTTAATATTCAATTTGTTGATGATACCTCCCTTTTCCTAGAGCTCTCCCTGCATAATATTTAGTGTCTCAATTAGAAGCTTGAGCTCTTTGGAAAAGTCTCAGGGGCTCGTATCTCCACCTCCAAATCTATTATGCTGGGATGGAAAGAGAATCCTCCTGATTGGCTTGCCAATTTTGGTTATACCTAGGGAGGACCTAATAAGATTGTTCATTACCTTGGTATTCCTTTCTCTATTTCCCCTTCGCTTAAAGAGATGTGGCTTTGGGTTAAGGAGAAGATTATCAAAAAGCTCAACAAATGGAATAACTAACTTCTTTTCCTTGCCGGAAGAGTCCAAGTGTGTCAGAAAATCTTGTCTTCCTACAACATTTACTACTCTTTCACTTGGATGTTTAGCAACTATCAAATTTTTGAAATTCAAAAGGCCATCTGACATTTCATGTGGTTGGATGGTAAAGGAAATAAGAAAACTCATGCTGTGAAGTGGGATTGGTGTCATTTAGAGAAGAAACTTGGTGGCCTCGGCCTAAAAGATCTTAGACTCTATGGAATGTCCCTTGCCTCCAAATGGATCTTTTAGGCCCTTGAAGGTGATGAACCTTGGAAGGTTCTTATCAGAAATAATATTCAAAATGGTGTTCCTAAGGTTGCCAAGTCATGGAAAGGCCTCCCCTTTTGTGACTTGGTTGCAGGAAGATTTCCTGTGACTGTTCGAGGTACCTGGGTCTTTAGGTCCATTTGGAAGGCTTGGGAAAAAGTGTGCGATTTCATTATTAATTCTAGCTTTGAGTATAATCATACCTTACATGGAGAACGTTCTATCTGGTGGAATCTTTTGCACTTAGATAAGCCCCTTGCCCTTACCAAAGGGTGCTCTACCAGACTCTGGGCTAACAAAGGTAGTAAATGTATCATGGATATTATGGAGCATGATAATCTTATCAGCTGGGAAGCCCTCTCCCAAGACTATGATCTCCCCGCCTCTCACAAAAGAACTTATAACCTGATTAAGATGGCTTGTGCTACCCTTAAGCTCCCTAGAGATACTGACATTGATTCCCATCACTACCTCACCTTTAGATGGAAAGATGGTTCCCTTCTTGCCAATATTAAAGCTAAAGATATCTATAAATTTCTCAATCATGATACCTCAGTGACTAATCATATTAATATTGTTTGGTATACTAACACCAGCTCTTTTGATTGGTAGAAAAGTTTTGACTACTTATGGAAGTCTCCCATCTGGCCTAAAATAAAATGCTTTAGGTGGCAGCTCCTTCTTGATAGATTGCCTATCAGGAATCACCAGGCCGCCCTTGATATTTGTCCTATCTATAGAATGCCTGAAACTATGAGACATATTTTTTTTTATTGTAGTTTTGTGCATGAGATTTGGCTTATGTTTGGCTTCTCTATTACTAAACATGTGTACACTCTTGATATCATTACTGGTTTTATTGATAGTCTCCGCAAGGATGCTAACCTGTTTTGGCAAATTCTTTCATCTTTCATCCTTTGGTATATCTGGAAATTAAGGAATGAATCTAAATTCCAAGGCACTAATAGGACTCTTACTGGGTTTTTCAGAAAACTCACCCATTTCAAAATTGCTTCGCAGGTTTGTTGTGTCCTAAACCTTGAGCATGAGAATTTTATGAGGTTCCTTCGTGATGGTCACACTTCTATGTTCATTTATGAGATGAAGGATGGCTTCGAGTGGGCTACCATTGTGGACAACCGAACGGCCTTTGATACGGCTCTCAAGAAGTTGATTCAGGAAATTAGAGACAATAACACTCCCAAATATGATAGATTAGATATGTTTTCTTAGATTTTGGAGCGGAAGAAAGTTGTCTGGATGGAAGGATCTCTTGGCTGGACTACATGGATTGAAAACTTTGATGATGTCCTTCAATAAAATGTTATTCTCTTCTTTTTGATGGCTCTTTGTGCTGCTACTTTTTGTAACTATGTGTTAAATATGATTACTTAGGTGGTTTTCTTCTTGCGACTTTTCGGTTGGTTGGTTGAGGCCTAGCTTCCCCTATTTTGGATGTATTTCTCTTTTTGAACTCTTGATCTTTATATATATATATATATATATATATATATATATATATATATATATATATATATATATATATATATATATATATATATATATATATATATATATATATATATATATATATATATATATATATATATATAATACTTTAACTTGTGAATTATATTTTTCATTAAATATTTATATATTAGTCATATATTATTTATACTTTAACTCGTCAACTAAATTTTTCATTAAATATTTATATATTAGTCATATATTATATTCTTAATATAATGATTAATGAACTTATATAATGTTATTTTTTTTATAAATATTTTGTATGTTAGTACTATATTTTTGTTAGAAAAAAATAGGTTTTGAAGGGGCTTCAAAATTCCTTTACAAACATATTTTGAGGGGGATTAGGAATAGATTATCAAAAAACAATTTCATAAAGTATAACACCAAAAACTTAAAGAATAGTTCCAAACCTTAAAACCAACAAATCGTGAGTTTTATCACATAGCCATGCATAACCTAAAAATACATGAGTTTTAGCAAGGCTCCTATAATCTTTACTTTCACTAGCCAATAAATAACACTAACTTTCATGAGCGAGTAGTATAGTTCCCAAAACCAAGTGGGTTTTGCAATGGCTCCCACAACCATTGTATTAAATATCATTAATGTAAATTAAATTATTATTATAAATTATTATTGTTATTTAATTATCTTAAATATATTTTATTATATGATATGTATTATATTAGTTTGATGTCTATTATCATAATAGTTTTTAATTTGGATTCCCAAAATCTATGTAATGCAAATGCAGTTGTAATTATATAATTATATGTTGAAGATTTAGGAAAACTTTTAGATTTGAGAATCTTCTTAATTTTCCTTTCATATAAATTTTGCGTCTTAATTATTGATTCAACCTATATAACAAGTGCCACGTAGTGGCTAAGTACTTGCCTTTAGTTATAGTAGAAACTAAAGTAGAAATAATAATACATTAAATTTTTAATTATTATATTTTATATAGTTATAGTATAAGTAATAACTTTTTATAATGATAGTTGAAATTAAACTAAATAATTATTTAAATTTATTTAATATATTATTAGGTTAGGTTAAATATTTAGTTTATACTTATGTTAAAGCTCAATTAGAAATATAATTAATTCAAACTTTAATTTATATGTAAAATATTTTTTTAATCTTTTTATAATTATTGTGGAGGAATAGATTAATAGATCATAGATTATAAACTTTGAACATTATTTTGGAGGAATAGATTAATATATGATAGATTATAAACTTTGAACATTATTTTGATTTTGGAGGAATAGATTAATTGTGACAATTGTGATGAAAACATTATATACCTTTAACAAAATAACTAATTCTATATTGTAAAACTATCTAGTTGTAAAAATAGGGATGAAAGAGGAATGCTATCATTAGACAAATAAATGTTAGGAAACTAATTATTTGAAATAGAAAAATGATTCAAGTAAGAATGGAAAGAAATATATATATGCAGATCAATTTAATTTCTTGAGGAACGATATCACTAGACAAATAAATGTTAGGAAAATGATTATTTGAAAGAAAATTGATTAAAGTATGCATTTGATTTACAAGAATGAAAAGAAATATATATATATACCCATCAATTTAATTTCTTGAAACAAGTTATTTTCTTATCATTGACAAATTTTTCAAGATGTTAAATAGAATCCATATCCACATGATTATCTAAATGTTCACATTAAAATATATATGCTTCCTACTTATTGACACTAAAAAATAGTTGAATTTATTTTCAAGAAATATGTTCCATAATAATGAACTACTTCATTAGATAAAATTAAGAGTGGTCATTAGATTATTAGTCACTAATTTAGGTATAATAATAGTTAGCTTGAAATTATATAAATAAATGAAACTGTGATATTCACAACTTTAAAAATGGAAAGTGTATAAACCAAAGAATTGATCCACATTATTATAGAATATATTTGAAAATACTTCATCAACACTTTCTACAATATAATTGGACAGATCCTATTACATATATGAAAACAATTTTTTTTAAATATTAAAAAATAAATAAACATATAATTAAATTTGAATTACTATCATTAAGTATATTTGTATAATATTAATACAACACATATTTGTAGAATGATAAATTATAAATTTTCTTAAATAATAAAAAAAAATGACTAATTGTTAATGATGAATATAAAAAATTTATAAAAAAAAAATTAATCAATATCATGTGTACACCAAAGTGAAATATGGAAGAAGTCTTCAAACAAAGGTCTTATAACACCAAACAAATTCAACCAATCATATTTGAAATAAGTAATTTGTCTAATATATGAAATTAAATAAAGAAAATACTGATAAAATGACAGCAATACGTAGAATATGGGAAAATGGTTGAACAAGTGTGTAACAAAGCAATCAGCAGTTGCTGAGAAAAAATGAATTGGTTGCCGATAATATAGGGTTCACAAAACATTATATTTTACAATGCCATCGCGTATAAGAGCTCAAATGCAATCACCCAATGAAATGCTAAATAAATAATTTGTAGATATTATAAAGCTAAAAATTTTGCATCTATATACACAAAAATCTAAAATTAATAGTGAAATGTAAAATAGAATTTATTTTCATTGGTGTAGAAGAGTTCATTTAATCACTCTTAACATCAAAAACTCAAAAAGTGATACAATAGTACTTAGCCTACTGGCAAGTACTAATAAAGACATTATTTTTAGATTGTGAGAATCTCTTTAATTTTTCTTTCATATAAATTTTGCACTTTAAATATTATTATTATATATTAAATTATTAAGATAAATTATTATTGTTATTTAATAATCTTAAATATATTTTATTATATGGTATGTATTATATTAGTTTAACGTTTATTATCATAATAATTCTTATTTGGATTTTCAAAATAGGAGCAATGCAAATGAAATTGTAATTATATGTTTGAAATTTTCACTTGAGAAATTTTTTAGATTGTGAGAATCTCCTTAATTTTCATTTCATATAAATTTTGCATCTTATTTATTGATTCAACCTATATAATAAAAGACATTTTGTATTGCAAATGTATTTTACAAAATAACAAAATCAATTTTTATTTTTTCCCACTTTTACTTGCCCACCAATATATTACACAAAGCATGTCTTACTATTGACTAACCATTACACCTTACTGGTGCAAGTGCTAATTTTAAAGATATATAATAAACTATATCAACTAAAAAAATAATATACATCTTTATAAGCATATAACCAAACTGTTATGTAAAAGTCTCACAATGCTGACTAGCGTACTAGAGTCATTTCTTTATATCAACTTTCTCTGATTGTAAACGTAATTTGTCTTATAAAAATGGTAAAATTGAAACTAATTTCAAATGAAAGCATCGGAGATCAACAAATAAACTATTTACCCGATTTATTGAGTGAAAATAAATTTTATATATTACTTTAAAAAATAACACTATAATCAATACAACGTAAAAAAACAAACCCTAATTCATTTGAATACATTGAAATTTTTTAAAATACAAAAATAATAGAAAACAGGTAGAATGCATTCATAAAAAAAATTGCGTCAATCTCTCGCCTGCACACTAAGAACAGGTAAACATATTACATAATTACTTATTTTCAAATTTCATACAGCCATCAGCCACCCCAGATCTTAACTGGGAAGAACATGTCACATATTATACTTCACTGAACTATCGGAGTCCTCAAATTGACCAAAAAAACAAAAATGCACTTACAAAAGATTAGTTATGCAGTTTACAGCAGCATCAGATCCTTCCATTTATATTAGCATATATTCTTGAGCACAGTGGTACTACTATCGACATCCTCAAACTGACCAAAAAACAAAAAAGTACTTCTATGTAGTGTCCCTGAGATGGTATTTTTGCTTTTACAGAGAAAACAGGGGACTAATTAGCTACTGAAACGCAGGCCGCTGATTACCAAAGCATAAACATAAACACGCCAGACCCAAAAAAAGATAAGCATTGATAAGCCCTTCCGTGGCTTACATCAAAGATGCAACTGGAGGCCTCAGGCTTTTTGCCAAATTCTCAAAGCTTCTTGCCAGCTCAAGTGCATCCAGAGTCAGCTGAAACTGTCCATTTCCCTTCTCTGCCATTTCCTCAAGGATACTTTTTGTGGGATCATCCCCAAACATGATTGTATGGATGATCATCCCGGGCTCCTGTCTTTTCATACTTTCTACACAATCAACAGGATTCCTTCTACCATTGTTTCCACCATCACTGAGAAAGATGACAACTGGTGTTTTCATGTTCACTATTGGATCTCTGATTGCTTTGATCAATATCATTTCTGCTAATTCCAAACCTGCTGAAAAATTGGTACCGCCAGACGGTGCATACGGAAGGAGACAATTCACAACACTTTCTTCCATATCTTGCATCTCTAGAGCTAAGGTTGGCGATTGATTGAAAAGAACAACTGATACAGAGTCATCAGGAACTGTTGTAAGACGGAGTCCTATGAAAGTCAGGATGGCCTCATAGACACAGCCAAGCCTAGAATTATGCCTCTTAAACATTTCCATGGTTGGGATAATATCAGCGGAGCCCATAGAACCTGATATGTCAATCACAAAAATGACATGATGAGGAACATTAGCAGAATGACGGCAGGCAAAACGGTGGCCATCCACACTTACATAGCTTGTAGAACTGGCATTTTGTCTCGTTCTCTCAATAGGTTTATGCCACAGCTGCTCCGTGCAATATGATTTTTTATCTGAGTCTGCGTTATGCTCCTCAGATATACACTGGTGATTGCATTTGTTAAACTCTTGACGCTCTTCCTCTGTGCAAGGATCAACAAATCTAACATATTTCCAATAGGTGTCATGATTCATCTCATCCTTTGGAACATCAATGTCAGGCCCATATTTGACTGTTGCGTGCCTGGAACCGTCGTGGAGATTGCTGGTGCACATCATGTATCTAATTCTATGATTGCTAGTCTGTGGACAAGCAACCAAATGAATATGACCTCGCCCCTGTTTCCTGCAGAACATGTTACACATCTCTGCGTCCCCTTTTTCTCCCCATTTATACTTACGACCCTTAATGTCGATATCTTCCTCCTCTGAAATGAATCTTGTATTTCTCATGTTTCCATGCACTGTATTGTGTAAACCAGGGTGATCCAATGGAAGGCGACAGAAGTAACCGCAAGCTTCACATTTAGTGTCACAGAAATGCACAGCAGATGGATTTTTGGTATGAACATGTGGGCCTGCATGAGTCTTTTTAAAAGGAGGAATGGGAATGCAACAGCCTTTTCGTTGCCCATTTTGGTCTGAGAAGTGTTCATACTCAAACGAATCTCTTTGTCCTTGGAAATTAGCTTTTTTCCTCACTAGCTGTGTAAATACTTCACAAATTCCAGGGGTTTGACAATATTCAGGGCATGTGTGTTCATTCCCACACAAGTGCTCTCCTTTATGGAAGTGATCTTCTACTCCACATCTCCTCGTGCAGCCTTTCATGATGCATTTACTTGGGCAGTATCTTTCATGACACTGATGTCTGGCGTGAGCAGTTTCAACGTCCAGAAAACATGTATTTTTGCAGCGTCTCAGTGAACATTTCATCTTACACACGTGTCGCAGGGAATTGCAAGTATGCCGTCCGGCATGGTGAGGCTCTTGAGAGCAAAACTCGTTGCAGTTTGATGAAATGTGGTACAGATGGCAGGGCTCTCTGCAGGCATGAATTCTCTCTTTGCAATGATGAGGACCTTGGTGCCCTGCCAAATCCTGACATAGGTTAAAATTGTCTCCTTCTTGAACACAGTAAGTGCATCTTTCTGTACATGAATGACTACCCTTGCAAGAATGGTCCTGATTATGTCCTTTCTCGAGCACGCATCTCCAATAGCACTCGGAACATTTACTACCACAAATGGACAGACCTTGCTTTACTTGTCCAAGGGCTAAATTAGCCTCTAATTGCAACTTTTGGACCTCCTCATTTTGACAAAAATCTATGGCGTTTGTGTTTATCCACTGTTGAACTCTTACCCGCCTTCTCTCTGCGATAGCTTCAAGGAACTTCTCAAGCATGGAATGCCACGAGTCAGCATCGTTTCCTTTCCTGGGAAAAATACTCTCTACTTTAGACGTCAGTTGAGACAAAACATGCCTGATGTCATTCTTAGAAGGTGTCAGAAACAGGTTAGAATCTGAAAGGTTGAGTGATAAACCCTCCACCATTAGAGGTAAATCAGGAACCTCTTCTTGTTTATCAAAATTGACAAGCTTCTCTACTTCGTTTGTATTTGTGACAGAGAGGCATCCCATAGAGACAGCAGACTGAAGATTTCTCCTTATAATCTCAACTAGGATGCCCACACGCTTACTATCTGTACGAGACCAATCTTTAGCTGCGATTTGAGAAACGATCAGCTTCAGATCTCTGGTGAAGGCAGAACCATTATCATAGCTACAATCAATTTTGTGAATTTTTTGTGCGAGCTCACTTAAGCTCCGCTGATAGTACTCAGATCTATTGTAAGGAGCCATAGCGTCAATCTCCACTTTCCCACCATACATTTTTAGAATAAAATTTTCTGGAGATTTGTTGCAAATTTGCACAATTTTCTCCACAAATTCCTGTATAAGATCACGTACATCGGATGCATCCACATCTTTGATTGCGATGTAAAATAGACCTTTGAAAAGCTTATTATCCTGCTCGAGTAGATTTGTCCCGCTCTGAAAGCGGCTAAAAGAAGATTCTGTGTCCTTATCAAAATGGAAATCCTATGAAGCCAACAAGAATAACAATCATTACGCAGGCAGGCCTTGAACCAAAATCATATGACAGTATTGTGGTCAGACATACATACCTTTTTGTTGAATATGGTGATGTTGCTGACAGCCGCGTTGAGAACAGAGAGAAGCATATCCTCTTGCTCACTTCGCTCAATGCTTCCAAGACCCTCAAAGTCTAAGAGCACATAGAGGCACCTGTTGTCGCTGGGAACGTCTTCTCCATCATTTGCGATGAGAGTCATCCAGACACCATCTGTGCACCTACCCCCTGCAACATCAAGCAAAGATCCTGACAGATGATTCAACAGATAAGACTTGCCGCTACTCTGTTTTCCCATTGACGATATAACCTTAATTTGGCCCTTCCAACTGTTAAGAACAGCATCATAGAGCCCAAAACGCAATTTTTCTGCAAGTGATACGCAGTCAATGTAACTAATTTCGGGGGGGATTTGAAGCCCATCCATTAAAGCTACCATCCCATTCCTCTCTGCACGAGCTATCTGAATCGGCACCAGAGAAACAAGTTTGCGGACCCAAAACCCCATTTTCATCTTGGAATTGTCCTCCAATGGAAGTGAATGCCAGCGGCCAAATTCAGTCATACACATTTCTACATCCTCCACTTGAAATCGAAGCTTCATCTTTGAAAAATCTTTCTCTCTTCTCTGTTTCAGTTGTCTAATGAGTGATTCTAAATACCTGATGCACGCCTCACCATTGCAGGCGTCTCTGCTGCTCTCTAGTACCACCTTGAATTTGATGTCTTTTAATACTGGGATCAGTGTCGGAGTTGTTGGAAACTTGTCAAATATATGATATATATACCCCAAATAGGGGCATTGCCCAGCACTTTCTTCTGCTTCTGGCTCCGGCTCGGGAGTATACCGCACGGCCTCCCTAGCTAAGACAGATTTCAGAACATAGGATGTAAGAAAATGTAAGCCATCAATATAAGGATACAGAACAAGGTGACTCTGTGGTCCAAAGGTAGTCAATTTCACCCCAAATTGTTCTGAATTGGTACACAGAAAACTTTCGTTGCCTTCGATTTGGATGGTTTTCAAATGTCCCAAAGTATCATCCAAAACAAAAATTTCCAAAATGAGTACATGGCTTGTTTTTTGTCTCTCTTGTGCAATTGCAGCATTGCCAGAGCTTTGGAATTTCCTAAAGGTGATGAAGAAAAACCCATCAGAAGAAATGCATGCTTTCGTTAGAGGTTGGCACTGAGAAAGGTCAAGGAATTTAGGCTTCATCAATGGCTTCTGGTTGATTTCTACTACCTTTGCTCTGTTCGAGTCATCAACTAACAGCAACTCCATTTTACCTGGAATTAGTTTCATCCAAGTTATGATCTTGCTGCCTTTGTATTTCTCCAACTGAACCTCTACCCCAGCGGGGTAGAACTTCTTAAACGAATCATCAAACTTATATATTGCAATCTTGAACTTGTCTCTATCGTAGAGAGCCACAGCTCGGGTGGCTTCATCGACGGACAACAAATCAAATCCCCTCTTGAGTGTACAAATTTTTATCAAACTGGAACCTAGTCTTGGGCATCGGAACAGATCAAGGCAGGAAACTTTGAAGTTGTGAATAAAAACAACCAATTCTCCAGATTTGAGGAGAACAACTTTAAACAAAATTTGTGTTTTGGGATCCAGTATAACTAATTCAACCGGATGGCTGCATGTGGGTTGAATTGAGCGCATAGGATTGCTGTTCAGCTCATTCATTTCCTTTTTCATGGGAACTATCTCCTGTGCTTTCCATACAATGTCAATCTCGCGCTTCTCAATACAGACTTTAAGCTCAACTTGATCACTCTGCTCAGTAGAGAAGAACTTCATTAAATAATGAGGTCGTTTAACGACCACTGCTTCAACATACATGTTTACTAAGTTCTCTTGAGAATTTTCTGAAAACTTCTTCTTCAAATTTTGTAAAAATCTGTCCTCGGCTTGGTTAAACGACTCCTTCATTTTCTTGGTGATGTTTAGCTTTGGTTTGGATACACTAATCGAGAGCTCTTTTTCAATGTTCTGCAAAAACTTAAGCTCTTGGCACCTATACACTTCACAACACACAGTTTTGAGCGTATCATGAGATAAGAGGGCCGCTTGATCGATTGGAAGTTGGGTATGAGTATGGGTTTTGAACTTCTCAAACATGCTTTGAATTTCAGTTGGCAGGCTTTCTATGTTGTAATTTGTCAAATGGTACTCCATGAACTCAAGGGCCATGTTCTCGTTACAGGTAAATAAGAAGGCGGTGAACATAACATTTCTTTCAAGGCTTTTGAGGTCCTCTGGTACCATAATTTCTACCCAATTACGAATTGCAGAAAGAGAAGAATTTTTATTAACAATTCTAACACATGCTTCGATTTTCGCTGTCTTAGGACGATCACCAGCATTAACAGAATTGGGAGAGTAAATAATTTGAACTTTCTCACCTGAAAGTGGGAAGCCTCTTTTTTCCTTGGTAAGTCGAACAAACTTTGCCTTTCCATTGATTTTAGCAGAGCAGCAGCACTGTGCAGAGCAGTTTACTTTCAGTTCTTCGCCATACCGGATGTACAGCGGTGTATTCTCCCCTTTGACCAGGCTTTCAACAGTAACAATGTGGTCAGTATCGTCAGAAATAAACTCCATATCTGATCCAACTATCAGCAGCTTGTCAGAACCATCCCCGCCAGTTAACATCATTGAAAGCTCCCGATCAAACTGCTCAATCCTTTCATTTGTATTCTCTGAATCAGGGGATGAGATTTTAGCCTTTGTTCCACTGCCTTCGCCTCCAATGAATAGGAAAACATTACTGCAGAACACCGGAAGAACATTTAGAAAGCATCTCTTCTTTATTTCCTCGGCTTGTGCAGACTCCGTAAAGGAATCTTTCAACAAACAGTATTCTTTGTACTCCGGTGCCTCACAACATTCAAGGAGACTGACAAACTCCTTATTTTCCAGCCTAGTGTAATCAACATTCGATTCCAACGACCAATCAAGGAGCATATAACCGAGCTCAGAAGCTTCAAACGTTAGTACTTGTGTTTCTACTTGTACCCTTGTGGAAGCTCTGTAGTATTTTGTCAGGAGACAGCAGTGGTAATATCCCTCGCAGAATATCGGGCTGCTGTTATCGCTTGAATCGGCGACACTTGCATTCTGTGCTGACCAAAATTTCAGAGTCTGAACCACTGGATCTATGCTCACTTTAAATCCAGGCAAGAGCTCCAAGTTATTCTCCGAGCTCTTTACACTAGTTACCTGGATTTTCCTTGTACGCTTAGCTCTACAGCATGTATTGATGGCAAAAGCAGGTATGGCGTCGAAAGGATAGTTCCCACCAAGACAAATATAAACACACTGGCAGAGCTCAACCAGATATCTAATGAAATTAGATGACATGTCTTTTCTACAAGCTTCCTTCAAATTCTCACCTTCATGCCAGTAGAATGCAAGCAAAACGCCAGCTGCTTCTTGAGGAATACTAACGTACAACCCAGGTTCAAACCCTGCCGCCTCCATCTTTGCAAGAACTGACTCATGAATCAAGCTTGCTTTGCGGAAAACCTGAAGCATTGTCTTCTTATCTCCATAAAATCCGACAGCAGGCAGGTGTAGCTGGTTTAATGCGTTGAAGTTGATACGGATTTGAGGCGGATCACCTGAGGAGGCAGATGCAGAAGAGGGGACAAGCTTATTACAGAGGCTCAGAACTTCATCTTGTGGAAGCTGCACCTTTTCAACAAAGCTGTAATCTTGCTTATCCGAGACAATGCGCATAACCCGAAACAGATTGGCATTGTTATTCTCATTTTGCCCTGATAACGGCGTAACGGCAAGAGATTCGAACTTACAAACCGCCTTTCCACCTCCACCACTCATAGTTGAAGGCTTCCCCTCCATGACCATGGTAATCCCCGTACTCATTTTCTTGGAAAACAAAAAGAGACTGAACAAACACACTTGGAAGCAACTTGAAGATTTAACAGGCGACACGACTGGAGTAGAATTGGGAAAACATGAAGACGAAAGGATGTCTTTATAATGTACCATTTAATCAATTATATATAACTTTTTTGTCTTATATTTTGTATTTGTCTATAGTGAATGGCTATCGTTTGTTCACAAGGAATCTGATTATTTCTTGCGAACATATTTTCTAAGATGAAGGTTGGCCGCATGATCACAGACTTGAATTCGTGCACAAATCAAAGATGACTCAGTTGACATTTTGAATGGAATACAATCGTTAGATGCTACATTTAATGGTGAATATTATGTCATTTTCCAGTGTGGACATTAAAGGAAGACATAGTCGCCCTGATAGTAGATCAACAGTCACCGCATGATTGGAAGGTTCTAAATATTGGGGCATTAGACTTTGGTAGAACACAATCTAACGGATGGCGCAAGTTCGGAAGGAATAAAAAAAACATTGATTTGATTAGATTATTAAAGTATCGGATTTATATGGCAACAACAACTGTATCCGACATTGTAATGTGTAGGTTTATTTTTGTTTCTTTTAACAAGTTATTTGGAAACTTTCCGAGTAGAGTGAAATAATTATCTTTTCAGATTTTGCAGGCGTGAACAGTTATATTCGAAATGGACAAAAAATATTGAATGGGTGAAAGCGGGGTTTTTATGGTAGTAATTACTATATTTAAGGATCGGATTTATAGGCGAAGAGTAAGTAGCTGATATTGTACTGTGTAGCTTTATAATTTAAATTTTTATACAACTTATTTGTACACTTTAGGAGTAGAAGTGAAAAAAAAAATTTCGGATTTGGTAGATGTGGAGAGATAAATTCAATTTTTTTAAAAAACATTTAATGGTTGAAAGGGGGATTTGAAGATGATAATTACTAAATGCTATTCTTTTAATTTACGGATTTGAAGAGTCATAACATTTAATGCAAGATGACTGCTCTTACGACTTGTCAGTCAGTGATTCACTGGAGTCTCCATTGGGTTACTGATTGTATGTCCTTTAAAACGTCACCACCCTGCCACTTGTCGTGCTCTCATATGTTGGCAATGGGCTCTCCGTTCTTTGCAAAGATACGACCACCGTCAGATCGTTTCATATATCATAGAAATTAATAGGGGCAGGTTTTGCATTAGACGTATCGATATACAGATAATAATAGGTGAGGAGAATCAAAACATTTAATGCAACATAACTACTCTTGTAGTGTTCGTATGAGTTGTCAGTCACTGATTTGCTAGGGGCTCTATCCAGACACTGATTGTATTCCGTTTCACACGATACCAATTTGTTAATTGTCGATCTGGCACATGTCCATAATGGGCGATTGTTGTCATTGCTAAGATACAACCACGATCAGATCATAGCATATATGATAGAAATTAAGAGTGCCAGATTTCGCATTAGACAAATCAATATGATAGATAATATTAGCTAAGGAGAGTCAGAACATTTAATGGACATTTGTGACAAATCTTATAAAGATTTAGTTAATTAGTACTTTTCGAAATGGGCTAGAAAGTAAAAAATTTGTATTAAATGTTGTGGTTTTGATAATCGGATTTATATGGAAGATATTACTAATTCCGGTTTTAGTAGTCAGGAACAATGAATATCGATATCAGAGAAACATGAATTTAAAATGAAACAAAATTGAAATATTAAAAGAAGTTCAAGAATTTGCATTCGATGACATCGATATTTTATAAAATTCTTTCAGACAACCTTGACAAGATTTAAAGTTCATCCGTATGAAATGTTATAAAGTTTTTGTTATAAAATAATATAATTTTTTTTAAAAAATTTTAGAGGATGTCGCATCAGATATGAAATCTGAAGTGTTTTGCATATAACATAAGTTAACTATGGTAGATTTAACTTAATATGACATTGATATAAGTCATTTAATTTAGTTACATCAGTCTTTAACAATTAAAGCTCATCAGTAGGAAATCTACTAAAGACTTTGTTGATTAATAATGTTGAAATTCTTATAGAAAGCCGTATATGTGTAGAACCTAACATTAGTATAAATGGATGAACAAGAAAATGAATTTGGTGTAAAGATTTTTGGAGTAGATAATATACAACTCTAGAAATCAAGTATTAGTAATGGAAGCTACGTTTACTTTTCAAACAAGTTCACAGCAAATTGCTTTCTTTGGGAGAGTAGAACATTCATATTTAGAAAATTTACTACTCTGCAATAGTAGGTCTGTTGTGGAAGCTGTTCAACGGACATTAGGCAAAGAATTTCATAATGCTACGCATCGATGGAAAATAAATGCTAACATTGCCGCTATGTTATTGGCTTGGGGTTTAGAAGTTGGAGAAAATGTTGAGACTGTTCGTTTTGTCATGATTTCTCTTTTTCCTAAAGATTTGATTGATGCACTTAATTTTTTGTTAGAATATGCACAACCAGGTAAAGGTTTTGACTACAGCAACTGCTTTGTAAACAAAATAGAGATTGAAAAGAATTGTATTTTTCTGTTTGTGCGATGGCCAATGGCAATAAACAGGGAGATTTACAAAAAAGATATTGAAAATCAATGGGTAAATCTATCTAAAGAAATTAGGTAATATAAACAATTTGAAGGTGGTTCTATATTTCCAATTGTGTTTCCACAATATGCATGATTTGTGTGTGTACAAATAAAAAATAAACATTGGAATAATCAAGTTTTTATAGCAAATCAAGTTCCATTGAAGATGCCAATCATCTTTCCGAAACGTCGTCGTAGTTTTTGTCAAGTAAGACGAAGTATAGTTGAAAATTTTGAAACCTGATAAAAACTAAGATAATTTCTATAATATTTACATCTTAGAAAAGTTTTAATACCATAACATTAATTTTGGTCATTTTTATCTATTTTTTGTTTGTTTTAATTCAAGTAGGCTAAAGATTATAGTGTTGGAAAATAAGATAAGCGAGAGAAAAGAATTTGAATTTTATATGGCAGGTTGTTCATATTTGCAAGAAAGTATGTTGTTGTTAAATTATTTGGTTTAGATTTTGTTTTGTATAAATGTTATTGTATAAGAATATACATTTGTGTATACGAATTTTTTTAGTAAATCAAAAAAGTTTTAGAAATGTGGAAATGGTATTCAGTGTTTCGAGTGAAATATTGGTAATTGTGAAGGATTTTGTTTTTCCTGATATATTGTAGATTTCATATATTGTGATTCTTTGTAGAAGACATGGTTAGAGATCTGATGATGATTGTTGTTGGTAAATGTCGATATAGTATAGTGATTAGAGAACACATATGTGAAATTGGAGATAATGTTGGCCTAGAAATGTCGCAATTAAGTTGTTTTAATCGTAAACATATCGTTAATTCAAGAAGTATTGGTGAATCACAGGTTAGCATATTTGTCCAGTCTTTTCAGTTTTTGTAGGACTATGACTGTGCATAGAATCAATGGTTGTCACGTATTCGCAATGAAAGTCTTTAGATGTTCCGATCATGCAATGACCATTGATCTTAGTTTACTAGCGGGCATTTGAAAAAAGGTGGGTCCGGTGCCAAGTGTCAATAGGTGTTTATTTCTGATTGTGTTCATTATTTGATGATGTTTGTTTTAATTTTGTATACATCTGTATGTACTGTGTGTTGATATTTATCATTTATAGTGTATTTCATTCTTGGTGGATGATTTATTTTTGAAGTATAGATTAAGCTACTGCAACGAGTCTCTTAATCAAGAAAGTGGAGTTATATGATATTCATTGGTAATTATGACTTTATGTTTTCAGGCATTTGCCTTGTTTAGTAATAAATAAAAGTGGGTTTTGAAGGTTGTTATTACTATTTCTGATGCTAGCTAATTACGGATTTTGAGGTGGTTGCATATGACTGTGCATAGAATCAATGGTTGTCGCATATTCGCAACGAAAGTCTTTAGATGTTTCGATCATGCGACGACCGTCAATCTTTGTTTTCTAGCGGGCGTTTGAAAAAATATGGGTCTGGTGCCAGGTGTCGATAGGTGTTTGTTCCTGATTGTGTTCGTTATTTGATGATGTTTATTTTAATTTTGTATACATCTGTATGTACTGTGTATTGATATTTATCGTTTATAGTGTATTTCATTCTTGGTGGATGATTTATTTTTGGAGTATAGATTAAGCGACTGCAACGAGTCTCTTAATCAAGAAAGCGGAGTTATATAATATTCATTGGTAATTATGACTTTTTGTTTTCAAGTGTTTGCCTTGTTCAGTAATAAACAAAAGTGAGTTTTGAAGGTTGTTATGACTATTTCCGATGCTAGTTGATTACGTATTTTGAGGTGGTTGCATATGACTATGCATAGAATCAATGGTTGTTGTGTATTCTCAACGAAAGTCTTTAGATTTTCTGATCATGCGATGACCATCGACCTTAGTTTACTAGCGGGCATTTGAAAAAAGGTGGGTTCGGTGCCAGGTGTCTATAGGTATTTGTTTTTTATTGTGTTTGTTATTTGATGATGTTTATTTTAATTTTGTATACATTTGTATGTACTGTGTGTTGATATTTATCGTTTATAGTGTATTTCGTTCTTGGTGGATGATTTATTTTTGAAGTATAGATTAAGAGACTACAATGAGTCTCTTAATCAATAAAGTGGAATTATATGATATTCATTGGTAATTATGACTTTGTGTTTTCAAGTGTTTGCCTTGTTCAGTAATAAACAAAAGCGGGTTTTGAAGGTTGTTATTACTATTTCCGATGGTAGTTGATTACAGATTTTGAGGTGGTTGCATTGTAAAGTCGATATATCAATTAGAAGAACTGGACAAAAATATTGACCTTTATATATAGATAAACAATCATGCAATATGATATCATTTATTTGATATAGTAAATTTTTACTTTTTGCAGGACTCTGGACTCACTCATTTCTCGATACGGAATTAAATTATTCTATTTACTGGGCATGACATTATAATTGATAAACGATTCCCAAAAAATTTATTGTTCTGACAATAGTTAGAAAAACACACTAATCGATAGAAAATAAATAAAGGGCTTACGCCATTTTATGTACCATCTATATTAATGTTTTCTAAATTCGATACATATAGTGATCATAACTGCACACAAAAAGAATAAATTTTGTAAATAAAAAGAACATTAATTGCTTTTACATTTTATATGTATTATAACTATTTACTTATTATTTAAAATTCATAAAGTTGCAGTATTTATAATTTGACTGTTTGAGTTGCATATATTTTTAAGAGGTAATGGTTACTGATCTATAACGTTGTACAGAATGGGTAGCAAAATTAATAGTTACGATCATCTTGATGGAATAGATAATGCATGGAAAGAAATCATTGATACCAACCTTTATGTTTACAATTTAAATGATTTACACAGAAGGATTAAATTAGAACCAGTTCATACCATTACACAAAGCCTCATTAACAGTGGATTAGTAGAAGCTGCAAGATTTCCAATTGCTATTCAAGTATTAGAACTCATTGTGGAATGCGTTAAAAGATTTGATCCACATAGTAGAGAAATAAAGAATGAAAACAATGAGGTTGTTATTTGTTTGAATAGAGAGTCAATTCAGAAGTTCTTTGTTTTATCTTCGAGAGAACAATATTCAGAATGGAATTTCTCTCTCTCACATAGTCAAATTTTAATTTAAAAAGGTCACGATGGCGAGTTGTAATTTTAGAAAAATGGTTTGAAACCATTAGAGCAGCCAGTTCTAAGTTACTGAAAACCCTATATGGAACATATTTTAAAAAAGAGATTCTTGATATACTAGTACTTCTGCATAGAATTAGAGGGAGTGAACAAGCCCTAAATTTTGAAGAGAGGTGGTTTTTCTTTGTGCAATGTATAGGTACAAATAATATTTTTATAGATTGGGCGCAACTCATAAGTGATAGACTTACTGAAATGTTTGTATCAGCAAAGCATTCATACAAATTTTCAATGTCATCTTATCTCTTTTATGTGCTTGCATGTGAACATATAGGGAACGAGCTACCTAGTGCTATTGAATATGATGCAAATATTCAGGTTTATGATTTATATCCATGCATTCAACTCGAAAATAGTTATGAAAATTTCAGAAGGGTTAATGATATTTTTTCAATGAGGTTATGTCGTGAAATTCAGGGTTGTCTAGAATGCAGATTATCTGATGCAGTTGCACAAACAATTATGCAATTTGGGAGTTACTATACACAATACCGTACATTTACTTATATTAGGATTGGAGGTTTTGATGGGTTTCCATACAGGTTGCCTAAATATGTAGATGATAAAATGGCTTTGATAGAGTTATGTAGACAAATCATTCAGGTCAATATGAGATGGAGTGAATGCCATAAAGAAGGTATTCATTTTCCAATTACAATAGGTGCTTATACATGCTTTTCTAGCTCTTGTGCAATGAATTTGATGAATTCATATGGAAAAAGATATAAATTTGATGAATATAATGTTGTTCGGCATCATTTTAACCCTTCAAATTATGTAAAACAAAATCTGCAATTAGGCCCTAGTTTTAATCACATTGCTTCATTACAAGATTTCTGGGCTAATTGTAAAGATGACTTTGAGATGAGAGAAAGATCATGGTCCCGACTTACAGTTGATTAGATTAAACTTTATAATATTGATATAGATGTGAAAGGATTATATGATGATCAATCTAAATTATTTTATTATCATTATTTGTCGGAAATAAAAGGGATAGCTTTGCAACCTCTGCAATTTGAAGAACCTGAAGTAAACAATCTTGAAGAAAGAATAGAATAGATAATGGAGAGAACAAAAGAATGGGTTCAGTACAAGCAAACAACAAAGAAGACATCAAACACAGAAGGACAATCAAGAACTGAAGATCAAATAGCAGCTTGTGTTGAAGTTCCTTTATCAACAATGCAGATAACAACTAAGTGTAGTCAAGAAATGATAGGAGGGGATGATCAACTGCCAGATAAAGAGAAAGCCATAAACAAGACTTGTGGTAGTGGTTCAGTTGCTTTGATTAACATATATAGTTTAGAGGAAGCAGGAAAAATTGAAAAACCAGATGAAATAGGTGAAGTAGAAGAGAATGCAAGAATTCAATCTTTTGAAGGAGAACCAAAAAATGAAATAAGAGATTTAATTGAGGGTACTGTAACACATATTCAAAATATAGTACCAAAATTTAAAAGTTCAGGTAAAGAAATAGAAAGCCCTAGAATAGTCAGGAAATTGTTTGATAATGAAAGTTTAGCCTCTAGGTCAAAAGTTCTAGGTACTCCTTCATGGTTAAAACATATAGTGGAAACAATGAAAAGAAAAAGAAAAAGGAAAGAGGATAGAATTCCTAGTGAAGATTTAGTTTCTCAAATCATAAGTGAAAGTAGCAGCTCAAGGAAAAAAAAGGAAAGAGGCAAACTAATTGCTTTTCAAAAACATGAAGAAACGGGCCATGTAATAATACACGTTGCAAAAATGAAAGAAGACAGTGATTTCTCCGATCTAAATGCACCAGATTTTGATGTAAATCAAATTGACATTAGACCTGGATTCCATGATCGTACTATTGATATGTGGGAGTTTACACATAAAGAGGTAAGAGAGAGGTTGGAGCAATTGAAAGATGAAAAGAACAAACTGAAATCCATTGTCAAACATCTATCTAAGTATATTCAGAAAATCTTAGGTCCTATCTCTTCTCAAACAACAAGTCAAAAATAAGATTTTTTTGATCCATCACTCTATTCAAGCGAACAAATTATGAAGCAGATGCATGAAGATAGACAGATGGCACAACTCTCATGAGAATGGGTTCAATATCTCAATTCAAAAGGTGTGGGTCTCATTGACTGCGTAGGCAGGTATTACAAAATATATAGTGACCTAAAAGGTATTTTGTATTCAGATTTGGAGATGCTCGAAGAACAGAAAATACACATAGTAGACAGGAAAAGGTATTGCAA
The DNA here is from genome assembly GCA_027943335.1 of Chamaecyparis obtusa. Classification (NCBI taxonomy): domain Eukaryota; kingdom Viridiplantae; phylum Streptophyta; class Pinopsida; order Cupressales; family Cupressaceae; genus Chamaecyparis; species Chamaecyparis obtusa. The sequence goes on along the minus strand of BSBK01002776.1, from coordinate 724,200 downwards.
TCTGTAATAGATATGGACAGTGAAGAAGCTCTGAATGTCAAAATTATAAAATCTGTTGACACACATTTACAGAAGTGGATATTTTCAATCAAATTCAAAACAAAGATTAGCACAAATAGTATTGAAGAACTAAAAAATCTGATTGGAACTGTCAATTTGGGCATTAATCATATGAAAAACATGTTTATAGATATGAGCTTCAATATTGATGTGGTGAATGTTGAAGAAGTTGTAGATATAGAGATGATTAAGAAAAACTATGAAATGCATGTTCAAAGTATTATCATGAAAGAAGCATATGAGGAAGGAGATATATAAAAATTGATTGCAATTGCAGACTTATTAACAATTGTATATGAAGACACACAAAGCATTTCTGAACAAATCAAAAGAATGCAAAGGAATTATGAATATTCGATTGTAAGAAAATAGAATATTATTATACCAGAGGAACAAGAAATGTTTGATGTAGTGAGATCAATGGATCAATATATTAGTAAGAAAGTGGAAGAAGAAAATGCCTTTAGCAAAGGACGTTGAGTTTTCTGGTGAAGAATTAAGAAATTAGTTTGAAATTTGACGCCTGATGTTCAAGTAGAGGAATGCTAACTATTTATGAAGAATGGTGTAGGTTAGCCTAAAATGGCGGTCACCATATCTCATTATAACTCTTGAAGAAGTTATCAAGAATATCTCCAGACAAAGGTGGCAATGATCAATTATTGAAGATCAAATGAGTCAAAAAGTTTTTTGGTATTGTGATTGGCTGATAGACTCATTAGTTTTTTATTGTTCCTTCTTTTTAGGTTTAGGGCTAAACATATTCGATGCTTGTTAGATTTGTATACTTAAAATGATTGGAAGATGTTTGAACTATATTATTTTGAATTGTAATTTCTTATATAAAACATGTTAACTTTGTTAGTTTATGCATATAACTTGTGTATTCATGTAAATGATTTATGTATTGGTATTTGTGTAGTGATTATTTGTTGATAATTTATGAAGGTGAAGTACAGTATTTTAGTATCATTAATTATTGATAATTGATGAAGTGAAATATAGTATTTTAGGTGTTGTTTTCTGTGTGTTTGGTTTCCTAAAATTGGTATCATGTGTAGTATTCATGGAATTATTGGAAAAATGGTTTTCATTAGATATCTTTTAGATATACGATATTTGGTTTGTCTATATTGTTTTCATATTATTTGGCTGAAATTGATGTTTGAAAGTTGTATATTTTATATTGCCATGTTATAGTTATTTTTTCTTTTGTCTGGTGGTTTGGTAAAGTTTGAGTTTGATTAATTGTTGATAATTTATGAAACTGAAGTACAGTATTTTATATATGCTTTTCTGTCAGATTATGGGGGTAAATTTTGTATTCTGTGTAATATTGATGGAATTATATGAAAATAGAATTTTATTGGATATTTTATAGATTAATGTTATCTAGTCAGTAACGTTTGAGTTTGATTAATTGTTGATATTTTATATATGCTTTTCTGTCAGATTATGTGGGTCAATTTTGTATTCTGTGTAATATTGATGGAATTATATGAAAACAAACTTTTATTGGATATTTTATAGATAACCTGACCATACTTGAGATTTATCCTCATTTTTTATCAGACCATAAATATTGAAAAGATGAAAAGAAAGATTATCTGCAAGGTTGAAGACTTTGCCATACAACCAAAGATCATGTCTAACCAAATCCTGCATCTTAATTTTATTAGGATTCCAAAGAAAACCGAAACCTCCTATCGAGCCTCTAGCTAGTTGAAAAAAGCCTTCGAATGTATTACATGAACACATAAAGCTAAGAGCTTTGTCAAGATTCAACTTGGTCTCTTGGATAAGAACAATGCCACAATCCATTTTATATAAATCTCATTTTATTAAGCATTTTTTGTCAGGGGTAGAGAGACACCTAACATTCCATGAAATAATCTTCATGGCTTCCCAAGGGAGACACCTCCCTTGGCCTTCTTCATAAAATCAACCACGCTAATGATACCTTTCTCTTTTACCATTTCTTCCCTCAATTGTCTATTCGATGTCCTCCCTCTTCCCCCTTTAGCTTTACCTAGAAGAACATTGGCTGATTGACTAATAACTCTTGGTTCTATAATATCTAAAGCATCCGCTGAAAGATAATCCTCCATCGAAGCTCTATAAAATTCAACTTCTGTGTTTGAAGTAGCCTATTCGCAATGCAAATTCACATCTGCAGAAGTATGGGCTTGTTGATTCTTAGAGGAAGGGCATTCACCCTCCTCAAGAGAGGATGCAGGAATCCTAATTGAGGCCTTGCTAATAAGCATAACTATTTTTGTAACCATTTTTTAAAGATTGTTCTTCGGAAGCCATATTTTAGCAGGCTGGACAAAAATCCTGCAATTAGCGGCCGAATATGATTTGAGTCCACATCTGGAAAATACCATAGTTGATGTTTCTACTTCCACTTGTTGTTTCCAAGAGAAATTCCCCTTTTTGAGAGGGATGAAATTCGGAACAGTTTGAATTGCCACAATCTTCATTATGGCATAGAGGCATGAATCATTTTCAATGATAGATTCATCCACTTCTAATAAAGTACCCAAAGATCTACCAATACATTCAAGGCTAAGATCCCCCTAGTATTCTAAGGGCAAGTTATACAGTCTGATCTAGATAGGGGTTTGATATACTGCTAATGGAGTGGGGTCAAAGTTCTATTGCCATGGTTGTAAATACAAATGTAACAGACCCTTAGACCAGTTTTGCTTATTGAGAATTTTCTCCCATGTCTCTACTTTTGCAAATATAACTATGAAGAAGCCTTTGGGGATAAACTTGATGACAACATCCTGACTCCAATGTAACAGAATCCATTCTCTAATTTCTTCCCTCCTCAATCTACCTCCAACGAATCTACCTATCACTGCCATATTCTCCCAGAGTGAAACATCTTCTTTAATCTCTGCCAGAATATTAATTTCAATGGTCTTGTCATTAAACTTGACATCCTTTCTGAAACATTCTGAAGAATCCCTTCGATTGAAAGGCTTATGTTCGAAGCCCTATGAGTAAACATTCTTCTCCTTCCTGAAACAACCACCTCTCTCCCCTCTCCTCGCCATCGTCCTCCTAATTACTCTATTTAATTATTCAAACATATATATGAAAATATTAGCAATTATATTTAAAATTTTAAATAATTATAAAAAAATTATAAATATTTAAATCAAATGTATTATAATTTCAATTCTAATAAATGTATTACTTTAGATTATTATAATAAATATAATTGAGTAAATGAATTTTAATATAATTTCTATTTATTTAAATTTTATTTGTTTATTTTTTTAAAAGTAAGTGCTATCACTGTGGGGATAGTGCCCTTTATTAATATTTAGAAAATGCAATAAGATACATATAATGGGATGAAATGGAGAAAAGCTACAACACTTTATCCATAATATCTTCTTCATACATTCAAAATGAAGAAGATATATGATCCAGCTCATGGTCTAAAAAGATATCACATTTACTTCTTAATGACTAGAACATAACATGGTTTGCGATAGTGATCTAACTATAGAAATACAACATAAATTATCTCAAGAAGAGATGCCAACTCAATTTCTTTGTACCCTTTTAGTCTTGTCCAGGTTTGTGAGTTGGCAGTAACAATGAAGAGATTAGCCAATACCTTCTCTAGGAATATGTAAAGAATCTATAGTGATAATGTGTAGGATGTCAGAAATGTTTGGCAATTGATTTGATACAATAATTCTATTTTTATCTAATATAACCACATAGTTGGCAAGTGCATCAGTCGCTCGTTTTCCCTCTCTTAGAGTGTGTTATAACTTGTATTGGTTCAATCGGCTAAGTAGGAGATTGATCCTGGGAATCCATCTAGAGATTTTTCAGTTGTGAAATCTTGAATGACTAATGCCTTGGATGACAATTTATGAATCCCCTTCAATGAATACATTCATGTAATTGTATTCTATGCAGTTTGAAAGTCCCTCCTCTAGAGCTTGAATTTCATCTTTATTATTTGTGGAGTTGCCTAAATTGCCAAATGTCCCTAAGATGAATTCGCCCCTATCATTTCTTATTATGGCTCCGAATCCTTCTCTCCCTGGATTTCCTTTGCTACCTCCATCAAAATTTAATTTAATCTGATTCTTAGGGGGAGCATGCCAGTGGATATTTTCTCTATTTTTTTTTTTAATTTTTTGGAAGGGGGATAAGTTGATTATTGAATGACCATTTTGATTCCATTATCTTATCCCAATCATTATAATATTTAAATGATCGATTCATTTTTTCCATTTATAACTTCTTCTATTGCTTTTTAATCTTAGAGATGAGGAGATCTATCGTTAGGTATTCTTCTTTGAAGAGCCTTCTATTCCTTTCTTTCCATATCTTCCAAGTGACCATTGAGGGCCCACTAACCAGAGAAGTCCCCATTTTCTTTTAGTTTTATTAGGCCAAGCCAAAAGATACTCCAGTAGTCTATCATTTCTGACAAAGACAAAATTTATGGAGTTGCAAAACCAATCCCAGCAACTACTAGCAAATGGACAATGCAACAATAGGTAACTGGGGGTCTCATTTTTTTTCACATGATACACTAATTGGGTCCCATTATGCTGATGAACTTCAGCCTATTACCTGTTAAGATCCTTTCATGAAGTGCAATCCAAAGAAATTCCCTTATTTAAGTTTAAATTAATGTTATAGTTCTAATAATAGTAAGAGGGGGCAATAATTAATATTACTATAATTTTAACACTTTTATGTATTATTTAATAATATATTTATATACTTTATTTCAACCAATCATTTCTTACAAATTTTAACATTTTTTACATATTTCTTTTTGAATCCACATATAATATTTTTACCTTCTCTATGTTAGAATCTGAAAATATTATTAACCTAGAAAACTAGTACAAAGAATAGATATCTAAACTATGAATGTAATGATATGAAATCAAAAGAGAAACAAAGAGTTAGTCTCCAACAGAGTAATGCAAATTCTAGAAGCAAAATAGCATTAAGAGGATGCAAAAGAAAGAGATATACAATATATCTCCAATATATTACAAAATACATGAGAACTAGCCTATTTATATAGGAAAGAGATGGTAGGAGTAGTTGGAGTCAACCTTCAACCATGTCCTCTCTAAAAGATTAGTTGGAGCCAACCAAATAAGAAATAAGGTAGTTGGAGTAGTTGGACTCAACCACATCTTAGGAGTAGTTGGAGTCAACCAACTACCAAATAAAGTAGTTCTAGAGTAAATGGACTCAACAACATCTTAAGAGTAGTTAGAGTCAAAGTATGACCCAACAATATCCTCCTAATAATATTCAAAAAAGAATAATTCCTCCTAATAAATAAGTTCACCTAAGTAAACTTAAGTCAAGAGTGAAATGGAAAATAACCATTTACTCTAACACCCCCCTTAAGTGCAACTTAGGGAGAACAAAATAGCTTATTGAGCCTAACAATAAATCCATTTTAGGTACCCATGTACAACTAAAAAACATCCTCTCATAACTGGATAAAAGGAGGAAAACCCTGTGGGAGAAAACTCCTCTCCAAAAGAGAGTAAAAAAAGAAAGCTAGATGCATGAATGGATGGAGTAATCACAACCCCCCCATTATCATATACATCATGTATATACAATAAAGAATCCCCCCAAAGGAATGAGAGAGTCATGACTCTAACTGAGAGGAAGAATCCCCCCCAAAAGATGAAGCATCCTGCACCCCTAGAAAAGCACACAAATGAAGGAACTTGCTCTCAGTAAAGAGTTTAGTGAAGATATTAGCAACCTGCTCAGAAGTCAAATAGTATCGAAGGTCAATGATGTGGCCATGGATGAGCTCCCAGATGTAGTGCATGTGGTTTTATATGTTTTTGCTCCGCTGATGATGGACCCAATTTCATGAGATCTGAATGGCACTTTGGTTTCCATAAAATATGACTGATGGTCGTTTGATCTGGATACCAAAATTAGTATTCCATAAATTTTGTTTGATAGATCCACTTACATCAAAAAAAATTTATTCCCTTAGGAAGAGGGGCAAGATCCCAAGTGTGGTTCCTCATTAAGGAACTATACTCCTCTTGCATAGTTTTATCCCATTCAGGAATACCATAAGCCTCATGAAAAGTATGTGGATCTGAGGTAGTAGCAATGAGGACATGTGGAGCATCCTAGAATTATGAATGAGTCTTCCTAGTGTCTGATGGATCCCCAACCCAATCACCTACAAACTGCAAGGTCAGTCTAGCCCAAAGTGGACCAGAGGATGGAGAATCTAGAGGAGAATCATCAACCTCTAAATGATGACTAGGAGAGGAAGGAGGTGAGTTCTCTGAATCACTCTCTTCATCAGAAGTGGAGGTAGAAGACATCTCAGGTGAATTTGATTCATCAGAATATATGTCATGTATTCCAAGTGACTCCAATGTCAAAGTAGAAGGAGTTGGAGAAGTGATATAAAGTGAGCTCGAAGAGCCCCCCTCAAACTAAACACTCCTCTCAATGAACAAATCATGTGTAGCAGGGTGGAGCAACCGATAACCCATCACACCATCAGGATAACCTACAAATATGCAAGGTCTGCTCTGTGGATCCAAGGCCTTGTGTTTCTCTGCAGGAATGTGGATCCATGCAGGAGAACCAAAGGCTCAAAAGTGCTTGACTAGTGGTTTCTAACTACTCCAAGCTTCAAAAGGAGTGATTCCCTTCAAGGATCGATGAGGAACACTATTCTTTATATAACAAGCACAGTTAATGGCCTCTGCCCAATACTATGGTGCAAGAGATCTAGAGTGAATCATGCAGCTTTCCATTTTATTCAAGGACCTATTCCTCCATTCTGCAACACCATTTTGATGAGGATTGTATGGAACTGAATGTTGTAAATCAATCCCATCTGAAGTACAATATCTCTCAAACTGATGTTTGATATACTCACCATGATTATCAGTGAAAAAAACTTTGATGGCTTACTTGGATTGCTTCTCTACAAAAGATTTGAAGTCTTGAAAATGATCAATTACCTCTCACTTTTGTTTGAGAAAGTACACCCAAGTATATCAAGAAAATTTATCAATGAATGTGAGGACATATCAGATCTTTCTGAAAGAAGGATACTGAAATGGACTAGCCACATCAGTGTGAACTAATTCTAGTATCTATGAAGCTCTCCTTGACTTACATTTGTCAAACTTTTCCTTAGGATGCTTACCAAAAATGCAACCTTTGCAAACACCACCTGAAAAGTGAATTGAAGGCAACCCTGTGACCATGCTCTATTGATTGAGTTGTTACAAGTAGCGGAAGTTTAGATGGCCAAACTACTCATTCCATAATCTACTCACATCATTAGAATGAGTGAGAAAAGTAGTCAGAGAAGAATCAGGAACAAAGTGAGAAAATAGATAGAGTCATGTCTGATGATCTGCTCTCCCAACTACAATTGTAGAACCACTATGTAAATCATGAATTTCCACTGAATTAGGAGTGAACTCAACCCAATTGCCTGAGTCTGTGTGAGTAATCTATTATACCGATAGGAGATTAGTTGATAATGAGAGCACACAAAGAACATCGTGGAATGTTCCATCCCTAACATCAACAGACCGTCTCCCACATACCTCAACAAGAGTGTCATCACCTATAAAAATAGAATGCATAGAACATGGATCCAAAGATGTAAGTTCTTCCTTAGATGAAGCCATGTGGTGTGAAGCACCCGAATCAAGAACCATGTTAGAATCTGAAAAAGATTATTAACCCAAAAAACTAGTGCAAAGAATAGATATCTAAACTATGAATGCAAATGATACAAAATCAAAATAGCAACAAAGAGTTAGTCTTCAAGAGAGTAATACAAATGCTAGAAGAAAATAGCATTAAGAGGATGCAAAAGCAAGAGATATATAATATATCTCCAATATATTATAAATAAATGAGAGCTAGCTTGTTTATATATGCAAAAGTTGGTAGGAGAACCTTCAACCACATCCTCTCTAGAAGAGTACTTGGAGTCAACCAACTACTAAATAAGGTAGTTGGAGGAGTTGGACTCAACCACATCTTAAGAGTAGTTGGAGTAAATGGACTCAACCACCTCTTAGGAGTAGTTGGAATCAAAGTATGACCCAACAATATCCTCCTAATAATATCCAAAAAAAATAATTCCTCCTAATAAATAAGTTCACCTAAGTAAACTTAAGTCAAGAGTGAAATGGAAAATAACCATTTACTCTAACACTCTACAATTTAAGTATTTATCAAATCTTTTTATTTTTCAAATATAATTTTGTAATCTAATCTAATCCTTCTAAACAAATCTTGAATCTTCCATTTCTATCTCACCTTCTCATCTCCATATCCCTCTCATTCTCCACTTCCATCAAAATCTCCATCTCTATCTCTATCTTCATCTTTTTTTTTAATTGAATAAAGTTGGAAAAAATTACATAAGAAAAAAAAGGAAAGTCCAAAGGGATGGAACTGATAATGAGTAATGAGAAAAAAGACCTATCTATCAAGGACTAGATAACATTGTCTTTTCTATAATCATGGGCAGCATTATCTTTATGATGAAGAGATATATCATTGTTGTTATGACAATCAACACTGCTATCATGCATTTGTGTCATATCTTTGACTTTCTTTCTTTTTTGTATTTAACAAAGCTAGAAAATTACAATGAAAGAATAGCAATTGTGATATAGGATTGTATAGATAGATAATGAAAAAGAAAACTACAATCTAACAATCATATAACCAAGTCCTACAACCATCTATACAACTTCCCATACATAGCAGCAAATACATTACAACTTGGGAGATATAAAAACCACAATTGATCATGTGACTACATAGACACCGTAGAGTACAAAAAATCAAAAGGAGTATACAACAGGCTGGTCCAACTAGCTCACTGATCCTGTGACTACACAAACATTGCAGAGTACAAGAAATGAAAAGGAGTATACATCCGGTTGGTCCAACCAACTCACAAAGCATAGAAACAATGCAAATTAAACTTGAAAATATTTTGTAAATTTCTAGGGGTATGTGCAAGATCATGAGGGGCCAAAAAGTGGTGATGTGAAAAATATTCACTTTTCACTCGTCCAAAAGTGCATGAAAACGCTTGTTGACTTTTTAGTAGGCATGGGTGTCTGTACACATGGGCAACCTTGACACCAAAGCACAGGCCTAATCAGGTACCCAATACAATATTGGGTACCCAATAACTGTGGCATAAATCTGAAACCTGGGAGCCCTTTTCTTCATTTCTTTCCGCATTTTTTCTTGCTAAAACAGCTTGATATATCATATACCCAATATATTTTTGGCTATCTGATTTTGGCAACAACAAATTTGACTCCCCAGCATATTCGATAAGTAAATTATTTGTATATTTTTCTTATTTTATTTCATTTTCATGCTAAATGTAGCTTTTTTTGTTGAAATAGGGTTTTGTATTTATATTTGTAATAATATATGAAATCAGATTGAAATTTAGATTTGTTTTTTATTTAATCAGGCATGGCTAACAACAATGAAGAAAATAACCCTCCCGCACCAAATAATGATCCCAAAAATAATCCCCCATATCTAAACCCTAAATCTTTACAAGATTTGATACAAAAAAATTTGAACACAATACGAGGTTTCCAAAACACATATCAAACTATACCTACATTAGGTCCCATGCTTGCCACACTAAATACAATTGTTCAAAATATTGACACACTCATGGAGCAACATAATGTTGCTCTTCATTGGCGTGATGATATGCATGCCCAATTTGATGACGGGCTTGACCATGATGGGATTGCGGCCCTTAATATAAGTAAGGAAGATATAGCTGCCCTTTTTGTTGATCCTAAAACCGGAATACTAGTTGACCCCAAAAATCCCAAATCATCAATAAAATGGTGCACAAATGAAGAAATGCACACACTTTTGAGATCGCTGGTGGATGGTTTTTGATAAACCACCCCATAGCAATTTGGAGGTCCCATTTTATTTCATAAAAAAATTGTATGCTGAGTTTTTCCTTGGTCACCATGTTGATTATTGGAGTATGAGGCCCAACATGGGCATACGCGGAGGAGCTCCTCAGACTAGGCCATCTGCCCAACGCAAAAAGGCCACTACCTTTGTCCCCCCACTGATGTCGCACCCCCTCCTCGAGTGCAGCATCCTGATATCATTGCAGAGGCTGCCTCACTGACTATTAGGGCCATTCATTTACTGAGTGATTAGTTGATCATGCAGACTAGGTCAGTGTTGCCTCTTGGTGTGGATGATGATGGCGCATCGACATCTTGTGAGAGTTCACATGTATGTGAGCCCCATTTTTGCATTATATGCAAGAATATGTGCCTCAGATCACTTACTGATGTTGATATATATCAGTATGTTATTGATGAGGAGGATATAGGAGATGCAGTTGCAGAGGCTGCAACGTCTTATGGAGCATCTACATCTCATGAGAGTGCTCAGGAGGTGTACGCAAAGCCATTGACTCCTGTTGATACGGTAAGAGTAAACATTATAAATAAATTTGTCACATGACTTATTTAATTTAAAAATAATTTATTTATTTAGATTAGTTTTAATGATTGCTTGCACTTATGTATATATATTTATTCCATTTATGTTCAGTCGATGACACAGGAGGAGGTGAGATAGGTGGATGAGTCAACACTTTCGGCCATTTCATTTGGCCTTGATGACTATACAGTATATTATAAATTATGTACCCATTAGTTTTTTTATATCATTTGGTGTACATGCTTAAATATGTATTAATTAGAGCAATAAAATTCATACATTTACTAATATATTATCATCTTATTGTGTTCTTGCAGGCTACAGCCGATGTCAATGGGGGGCACGAGGGGGTTCCTTCATCAGGTGTCGACAAAGGAAAGGTAGCTAATTGTTTAAGATTAATTATGCATGCATATGTATGCCACTTGTGTGTAGTAGTAAATATTTTACTTGCACTTTATTGTGTAGGGTGTGGCTATTGATGATGTCCCGACACTGGTTCAAGAGTGTAGGGTTATAGGCATCTCGATTCAGAGTGATAGCCTGATTGTACGTAGACTTTTACATATTGTTATTTGTATTTTGTAACCAGGGTTGTTATGATGAAGTACATTGATATATAATTGACAATCTTTTTACTCTCATAGGTTACTCCCACTGTGAGGGAGGGCCCATGAGAATCTTTCGTACCTTTGTTGACCCAGCCCACTATTCCAGAGGAGGGATCACCAGATGTAATTTTTAATTTTAGTTCAATCAATTTGTAATTTTATTATGCTATCATCCTATTTTGTAGATCTATTACTCTATGTTGCACCACACTACTAATCTCATTATTGCAAATATATATTTATAGGTCAGAGTTGGTATTGTTGGCATGGTCCCTTCGCTACCCAGGACTTATGCTAGGACACCTGATCATGGTAGGCGATCGAGAGACCAGGTACAAATATTTGTATTTAGTTATAATTTTAATTAAATTAGTGTTTGAATTATGAATTATATATATGTGTGTGTGTGTGTGTGTGTGTGTACAAATCATATAAATTAAGCAATCTAACTTTGGTTTGAACTCATTTTTTATGTAGGATCAATCAGAGCCCAACACTTCTTCAAAGAGGCTACATTTTGATGATCCCCCTATGACATAGGATGTAGTTTTAGTTTTGTGGTCATTTAGAGATGCCACTTGGCACATTTTGAGATGGCATATATGCCACATTGTACACCTTAAAACATTGATTTTGTAGACATTTTGAAATGGCATGTTCCATATTTGTATATGGAGATACTTTTGATACATTTGATACTTTGTATATATAGAACATGTTCATTTATATGTTATATTTGTGTCATCTTTTGTATATACATATTTATTATTCATTTTTATGGAATTGAATGGTGAATTTATATCTTGACTATGATTATCATTATGATTTAAATTATATCTTGTTGAAGTTACATTTGTTTTTCTTTACTCTAGAATACCCTGTTCATGGAGCTTATTATGCTTGAGGTTTAACTTCTATAAATTTCCTAGATTTCTGGTGCTTAACTTTCCCTGTGCCTGAGACGATGATGAGGCCATCAATACCAATACTAAAGATCATTTCTCTGCAAAACAAAAACCATGACATCTGCTTTTCATCACTAAATTAAAACTTCAATCACTGCTAATATGAGAGTTTCGTTTACCACTTCTATGAATTTTCGTATACAAATTCTATACCATCAATTATGTCACTATTTTTCATTGTGTGCGCATTCAGTCTCATACTTTCATTGTTAATTTCATATATTATCATTTTCAATGCTTTTTGTTCGCACTTATAATAATTTTAACTCTCAGCAATAATGTTTCAATATCATCGTGTATGCAAGAGCCTTCATTTCATGCTATAAAAAATCTCCTTTATTGTATAAGCTTATGGTCTTCATTTCCAATCTTCAATATTACCATTGATAGATATGACATGTGACTATTGACTTTTCTGTTGTGTATAATATACGATTGCTTGCGCAACATGATATCCCTCAGACTTACAAAAACACATCTCTTGAATATATTATCTCTCAAATGTTCATTTAATGATTTTAATACTACCTTCGAACTATGCTCAGCACTGTGTATATTTATTTTTTATTACTGTATGGCTCCTTCGAATGTCTTCATACGCATATGTTTAATCAATCTTTAACTCATGTTGTGTTCACTTCATTTGATGAAGTTGTTGCTTCAAGGGTTGATTATTGCTGACTGGACATTCATGATGAGTTTTACTTTACCACCTCTTGTAACATTCTTCCAAATAATATGTTTATTGTCATCTTTGTAATATGTTGCAGTTGTTAACATCTATGAGTAAATGAAATTTATTTGGGTTGACTTTGATCATTAATTGCTGGTGTGTATACTTCACTCCATTCAAATGCTGATATGATGCTTAATGTTCTAACGTTGCCAAGTTGCATAGTTGTCAACGCTACTTATTCAATAGTCTTTCCTATATGTCTTATTTTTTATCTCCACTTAATATATGTGTTCGTATATCTTGTGAGCAACAAAAAAACCTTCAATGACATCAATGACGACCTTATCAAATCTCCAACATTATTTCTCAAATAAAGGCCCTAATTTTTGTAAAAAAATTAAGGCTCCATCAGGGGGAATGAGGTTGTCACTAGCGTTTACCCAGCCAAACGAAGCCAATGGAGTAGACGGTTCGATGTAATGTCAGATGATTTGAAAGATACGCTGTTGAGCCGCTTTCAACTAACTCTCATTGCAAGTTTTGGCATTGACTGAGATCGCCTTGCCAAATGCAAATGAAGTCGAATCACCCAAAAATGAGAGAGGTTATTGTAGAGCTTTAAAACATGATCTTGTAGCACCTGATGGATTGTCAATACCTCTCATGAGCTCTAAGATACAAGCCCCAGAAGATCGCTTCCCAATCATGCTTAGTGCACCTTAGGGTCACTTGGGTCGAGCATGGTCGCGAGCATTCTGATGACTGCGTGGATGGAACAAGGTTGTCACTAGCGTTTGCCTGGCCAAACAGAGCCAATGGAGTAGACGGTTCGATGCCAGGTCAGATGGTTTGAAAGATATACTGCTGAGCCGCTTTCAACTGACCCTCACTACAAGTTTTGGCATCGACTGAGATGGCCTTGCCAAATGCAAACAAAGTCGAATCACCCAAAACTGAGGGAGGTTATTGTAGACCTTGAGATAATGATCCTATAGCACCTAACAGTTTGTTGATACCTCTCATGAGCTCTGAGATATGAGCCTCAAAAGATCGCTACCCAATCGTGCTTAGTGCACCTTGCGGTCACCTAGGTCAAGCATGGTCACGAGCATTCCGGTGACTCTGTGGGTAGAACGGGGTTGTCACTGGTGTTTACCTAGCCAACCAAAGTCGATGGAGTAGACTATTCGATGCCAGGTCAGATGGTTTGAAAGATACTCTGCTGAGTCACTTTCAACTAACCCTCACTGCAAGTTTTGGCATCGACAGAGATGGCCCTGCCAAATGCAAACTAAGTCAAATCACCCAAAACTGAGAGAGGTTATTATAGACCTCAAAAACAAGATACTGTAGCACCTAACATTTTTTCGATACCTGTTCTGAGCTCTGAGATACGATCCCTGGAAGATCGTTGCCCAATCGTGCTTAGTGCACCTTGGGGTCACTTGGGTCAAGTGTGGTCACGAGCATTTTGGTGAGTCTATGGGTAGAATGGGGTTGTCACTGGTGATTAACCGACCAACCAAAGTTGATGAAGCAGACGGTTCAATGCTAGGTCAGATGGTTTGAAAGATACACTGTTGAGTTGCTTTCAACTGACCCTCACTACAAGTTTTGGCATCGATTGAGATGGCCTTGCCAAATGAAAACAAAGTTGAATCTTCCAAAAATGAGAGATGTTATTGTAGACCTCAAAAACATGATCTTGTAGCACCTGACGATTTGTCGATACCTCTCACGAGCTCTGAGATTATTCTGGTAGTAGCTCAAGTAGTGATAGAAGCTCTTCAGTGCACATGTAGACTGACACAAAAAATTCAAATAGAGAAGTAACAAGTGCTGTGGAATTATCCACAGAACAATGTGAAATGAAGCCTCAAATTGGTTCATTAGCAGGAAAAGAATTTGGTCATGCACTTCATTCTAGAACCATAAATATTTCTATTAGAAATGCCTATTCGTCAATGGCCTTGAATTTACAGGACTTGGGAAACCAGGTTACTCATGTTGGGCAATATCCCTCAAATGTAAGTTCATTGCCACCTTTGGCAAGGCAGTCTCACTCCTCATTTTACAACAAAGGGCAGCCATCTATGGTCCAAGGTTTTAATTCAGTTGACAAATTGAGAGCTTCTCAAGGTATTGATCTCTTTCATAGAGAAGTTCCTGATTCATCTCAAGGTTCTCGTTTAGGTGACCAACTCCTTCGAGGTCCAAAAATAGACCCATTGATTTCCCAAATTGGTAAAAGGGTAGATGCAATTTTGGAAAGAGTATCCGAATTGAAGAGAAATGGAAATTCCAGTGACCATAAAGTTAAATTGCAGATCCAATGGGTGTATCTCCTCCACTGACAAGTATAACTGCTTCCAGAGACTTGATTTTAAATGGAGACTATCTGTTCCCAAACATGCCCCAGTCGAGAAAATGAACTAGATGTTGCTTGAGTAAAGAAGATAGTGGTTTATTAAAGCATTTGCATTATCCCACTTGCTATCAGTTACTACTTTTTGAGCGGCTTGCTAGCTGCTTCTGTATGGGATTCATGTAATATATAATGTCCTCATACAAGTACATGCTAGTTTTTGTAAACATTTTCAGTTCTAAAGTGTTAGTGAGCAATATCAAAGAAAAGGTTCTTGCATGTGTTATTTAGACACATATATAAATAAATTAGGAAACCATTTTTCTCCCATTACATGGCAGAAATGCCTAGATTCACTTTGTCGGTATCAATAGGCAGCAAGATGAGGGAAGAAATATATTTGTGAAGAGGAAGTACAAATGTTACTGTCCAAAACTATTTGGAGAGTAATATTCTTCTCCTGATTGTAATAAGAAACTCAAAATGCAGAAGACACCAAATAGTTGCCCAACATTTATTTCCTATGACCTATGTCAATTTCAGTTCAATTCCTAAGAATGATATTCTCAATGTGTAAAAATAAACTGATGTGTTATTTTAAAATGGTGTTGACTGAAATTTATGAACATATGTCAAATATCCATTTTTTCCAGAATTTGAAATAGAACCAATGGCAATATAATCAAATTTGTGAATTTCACATCCACTCATTGGATGTTAATCAAAAGTACAATATAGTAATATTTTTGAACCGATAAACAATCTTCGTCTTACTTCAAATCTACTCCTATGTATGTGGGTTCTTGGAGGTATCTACTAAACAATGTGTGGATCTGTAATGTCCCTATCCAGGACCTTACTCACTTTGCTTAAAACTCCTAATTAGAATTTGGATTTCTAATGCCTGTTGTGATATTATTTAAGTTTTCCTTGCTCCTTACTGATTAATATTGTAATGAATTGGTTATCCTTCCCCTTCTCTCTCTCTCCTACTCTCTCCCCTTCCCCTTCTCTCTCTCTCCTACTCTCTCCCCTTCCCCTTCTCTCTCTCTCCTACTCTATCCCCTTCCCATTCCCCCTACTCTCTCTCTCTCTCTCTCTCTCTCTCTCTCTCTCTCTCTCTCTCTCTCTCTCCCCTACTCTCTCCCCTTCCCCTTCTCTCTCTCAACTACTCTCTCCCCATCCCCCCTCTCTCTCTCTCCTTCCCCTTCTCTCTCTCTCTCTCTCTCTCTCTCTCTCTCTCTCTCTCTCTCTCTCTCTCTCTCTCCTTCCCCTTCTCTCTCTATCCTACTCTCTCTCCTTCCTCCCCCCTCTGTCTCTGTCTCTAGACCTCTGTCTCTGTCTCTGTCTCTGTCTCTATCTCTGTCTGTGTCTCTCTCTCCTCTCTCTCTCATCACCCTCTTTCTCTGTCTCAAGCTATCTCTCTCTCTCTCACCTTCTCACTCTCTCTTTTCCTCTCTCAGCCCCCGCCACCTTCTCACTCTCTCTCTTCCTTAATGGCCGCCCATGAATTTTTTAAATGGCTAATTAATTTCCTTTGCTTCTTTCAATGGCCATCCATGATTTTTCTACAATCTTCCAACCTTTCGTACATAGTCGTAAAATACATATTAATATATTATACATATAAAATAATATATAATATATGATATATAATGTAACATTTAATATTAATATATATTAAATAATATTTAAAATGTAAAATGTATATTATATAATATTTAATATATAATTCTAATATATAGTTTTTGATATTAATATATAATTAAATAATATTTAATGTAAAATATATATTATATAATATTTAATATATAATTGATATTATATAATATTTAATATATCTAATATATAGTTTTTTATATATAATATATCATATGAAGAATGGAGAAATGGGAGGGAGAAAGTGGAGGGAAAGTGAAAATTTAAAATTATGCCATATTCGAGTACCCGATTAGGCTCAGTATTGCTTTGTGCACCAAACCTACATGGTCAACTATTGAAATGTCTCAAATACGTGTTTTTCCCTTGTTTCTCTGAGTTCCAGACTTTGACAATGTAGATGACGACTTTTTTTTCACCCAAATTTGATAAAATGAAAAGGGTATCTTAAGGAGATTATCAGCTTTCTATTGATATAATTGCTGTCAAATTTTGAATTCAGTAAGTAATTATTAGTTATTTTCTAATTGAGCTACCTCTAAAGTGTTGATTTATATACTGATTGAAAAATGACTATAACTTTCAGATGGTATATAACATTTTTGAAATCCGAAAAATGCGTCACATTCTATGCTTCGCCTACTATAAGGAAAAAAAATTTTTGAATTTTGTAAAGTTTTGAATGAGTTAAGGTGGTCAGACACGGGAGTTTTTTTATTCTAAAAACATTGTAGCAGAAAATTCATAATTAATTATTTTTTTGAAATATAATTACAAAAAAATATGCGTCACATCTAGGCATGAGTCTACTACTTATATATAAAATCTTATAATAAAATATTATCATTTGATTGTGATTAAGGTGGTCAGACATATACCTACTTATTTTTTTCCTGAAATTTTTGTACTGCTGCATTGAAATCTATACTTTTCACCAATCATACTAACTTTTTCTCAAAAAAGGCCTAGTAGTTTAGAAACTACATTCAATTTTCTACAAATTCTATTCTTACAACTTTTTGATATTAGGTTCATAGCTAGTTGAAATTTTCACGTCAAGTTGACTAATCCTGATTTGCTGATTTTTCATTGCCACTTAAGGGCATAATTTGGCCGCTCATGATCTTGCACATACCCCTAGAACATTTGATCTCTCTTTCATGGCATTGAAAAAATTGGTGTATGATCTTATCCAAATGTCTTCAACTTTTACATGCACTTCTTTATTGAAAACTTCATTCTCAACATTTGCACTTTGAATGTCATGTCATGATTTTTCTTTTCTTTGTGTGTATGAATTGTGCCATCATTGGAATCAACTAACACACTAGATGATGCTTTGTGATAACCCAAAGAATCCATACCATCATTATCCATATCAATCTCATGCTTAACATCAAGCGAAGTCATGTTTATCTCTATTCTAGAATCCTCTTGTGAATCTTCTCACAAAGATGATGAAGCCTATATCTTCATCTTTTAGCTCTATCCCCAATTTCTCTCCAACTCTTCCCCTTCTATCTATCCCTATTTTTATATGTCTCTCTATTGAGACTTTTGTTGCGCTAACTTCATTTGCTAAATGATCTTCTAATTTATCTCATCTACTACATAAATCTAAGGGAAAAAATGACCAATATTTTTTCTAATTGACCTTCTACATGCCTATTACACACTAAGATGTCATTGCTGATTATATTAATTTAGATTCCTTTTAAAATAAAAACATTTAAATTTAGAAAGTTGCTTAATTAATTTTAAATTATATATATATATATATAAATTAAAAGTAAAATATTTATTATATTTAATATGTATTACTAATTAAATTGATAAAATTATTTAATTGTTTTAAAAATTAATAAAAATTATTTATAAATTAATATTTTTTACAATCGTATCATTCGTAAAATAAAATGCATTAAAATAACCAAATCGGGGCGACCGTCAAATTCCAGATTTATTGTCACACTTATTCAATAAAAAAACATGTTTTCATTCTCTTCCTATCTCAGTCATTTTTCCTCAAAAAAGAAGAAAGACGATGCCGCTGTCATCAGACGATGAAACATCGTACCAAGTTTAGCAACAATATCTACAAAGCAGATCTAAGCGCCGTAATTGTTACTTTTATTCCCTTTAAATAGCGTGAAACATCGT
Organism: Chamaecyparis obtusa; assembly: GCA_027943335.1. NCBI lineage: Eukaryota > Viridiplantae > Streptophyta > Pinopsida > Cupressales > Cupressaceae > Chamaecyparis > Chamaecyparis obtusa. The sequence continues at coordinate 705,162 of BSBK01002776.1, read as the reverse complement.
ACAAAGTTTTGCTTAACTTCATTGAGAAGGGAAGGGAAAAGACTGGAAACCTGATTGAATGCATTTCTGGGAACTTGCATGAATGAATCAAATTAATATATTTTATATCTATTTATTTCAGCCTTTAAGCTTTTCAAAGTTCTATGATCCATCTAGGTATTTCCCAAAAAGAATAAGTAAACAAAAACAAACGTTTTGATGCATTTCAGAGCCGTAGGTATTGCTTTTGTTGGCTTTAGAAGGGTTGAAACTTGGGAGCTACAGAACCATCGTAGTTTCTTCGAGTCTAAGTAAACCTTAAAATAAAGAAAAGTGTGGCTATAATGCCCATATTGATAAAAAATTCATGCCGATTTGATTAAAAAGACCTCGATTCGCCCGCTTTAGCTTTATCGCAATTCTCATTCTTTGTTAGCCGGGCTCTTTCCAATTTCCACGATCCACCTTTTTCACAGAAAATAAGATGCTGAGCTACTTCCACTGTGAAGCACGGTATTCAAGTAAACTTTTTTATTTACTTATTTTACTTCGAATTCTATCCAGATCGTAACGGCATAATTATTACTTTTGTTCGCTTTTGAAAAAGATTGAAACATATGAAGCTACCGAAACTTCATAGTTTCTTCAAACCAAAGCTACTGAAGCCCTTGCGTTTACTGTAGGAGTATTATTCAATTAAAAAACGTCATTTCATTCCTTTCCTATCTCAGTCCTTTCTCCGAAAAAAGAAAGATGATGCCGCTGTCGTCACACGGTCAAACATCGTACCAGGTTTAGCAATAAAGCAGATCTTCGCGCTGTAATTATTATTTTTATTCCCTTTAAATAGTGTGAAACATCGTACCGAGTTTTCCTTTACTTGATTGGGAAGAGAAAGGGAAAGACTGGAATTTCACGTACAAAAGAATCGACAGACAACTTGACTGAACGTTTCAGACGCTTTTTCGGAGTCATGAATGAATCAAATTACTATATTTTATATCTCTTCTTATTTCAGCCTTCATTTTTACAAGTCCTATGATACGTCTATTTCCCAAAAGTAGACGGAAAAAGAAAAGAAAAGATAACAATGATTATCCATCTTAGCGCTGTTCGTATACTAGGTTGAAACGTGATTGCAATTTGCCACAGGACCATCGCAGTTACTTATAGTCGAAGTAAAGCTTCAAAAAAAATGAATAGGTAGTTAAAATTCCCTTTTCACAAAAGATATGGGATATCACATTTATGTCCTTTTGATTAATCTTTTATTCGAATCGTGCTCTTTAGCTTTATCCCAATCTTTTATTAGAGCTCTTTCCAATTTCCACGATTCACCTTTTTCCAAATAAAATAAGATGGGGTGTACTCCCACGGTGAAGCGTGACATACAAGTAAACTTCTATTTATTTTAGTTTGATATCTGCACCTGCGGCTTAACATTTGTTTTAATTCTTTATAAATGTTAACTACTAATAAACTAGAATACATCTTACATTAACTACCTAAAATTTCAAGCATTTAGAAGATCGTTTTAAATTAATACCCCGGCAAAGAAAATAAATTAATAAAAAATCCTCTATTATCGTCTCTTTTTCAAAGTTTGAAATTATAAAAAGACTATATAAAACAGAGAATGAATTGCAGTAATTGGAAGACAATTGGAGGATGTATTTTTGTTGAAAATAGATAAACAGATTATAAATGAATGATTATCTCATTTGGAAGACAATTGGAGGATGTATTTTTGTTGAAAATAGAGAAACAAATTATAAATGAATGATTATCTCATTTCTTATTTATATGTACTTTTAAACTGAAAAGAAATAGTGTCTTTCAGTGAGTCTAGGACAGGAGATTGAATTTATCGAACTGTTACTACTTTTCCTTGCATTATTCAGTTCATTGATTGTTCAGTGACGGTTACCGTCAAATTTGTGCATTAGGTTTACTTTCACACTCGTAGATATTAGAGAAAAGTTTAGTCAACTTGATGATTATGAGACATTTATGTAAGCATGCCCTAAAATTCTAACATTAGAATAAATTGTTTCTTTCAATTTTCTATATCTTTTTTCAGTTGAAAATCCAACTAAACATAACCTTTCAATTCAATTTAATTTGACATTATATAGTTAATTTGTAAAAAGAAGAAAGGATATTACCGGAACCTCTTAGCATGTGGATACTATTAGGGCATGCACGTAAAATAACATCGTCAAGATCTATCGTGCAGATCATAGGTAGCGTCGTAATGACCATGACTACCTTTGAAAACAAATATATAGTTATACATCATACCATACAAAACTTAGTACGATTCTTTTGTACGTGAAATCCCAATCTTTCCCTTTCCCTTCTCAATGAAGTCAAGAAAAACTTAGTACGATGTTTCACACTATTTAAAAGGAAGAAAAGTAATAATTACGTTGCTAAGATCTGCTTTGCTTTATAGATATTGTTGCTAAATTCGGTACGACGACAGTGGCATCATGTTTCTCCTTTTTGAGGAAAAAGACAGACAGAAAGGGAATGAAAAGACATTTTTTTAATTAAATAAGAATGACAAGCACATCTGGAATTTGACGGTCACCTCTACCTGTCATATAATTTTTTTAAATGAGGGTTTGATTATCTTAATGTTTTTTATTTTGCCCGTATAAGAACAATATGATTGTCCAAAAAAATTAATTTATGAATAATTTATATGAAAATTTTGAACATTTAAATATTTGTATGAATTTAATTAGTAATATATATTAAATATAACAAATATTTTAGATCATAAATTAGCCTTGGGATATGACAAAGGTCAATTTAAAATGGATAAAGTGTGCTTTAAAAATATGAGTGTATAAATGTGATGAATAAGTGATTATGACTATTTTTAAAAGACATGTTGAAAATATAGAATGAGATAAATTTTAAAAAATAATAAATGTGTGAAAGGGATAAATAGACAATATAAGGAAAGAAATAGAAATTTAATATGACTACCTATTACGTAATAGTACAGTTTGAAACCTATAACAGACCACCATGGAATGGAGATGAACCAAAGTTCATACTAATAATTCTTGTATCCCTTGGTAATCAAAGACAAATCCTGCTCACAATGGTATGGGCTATCACCATACACAAAGCCCAAGGATTAAAACTTTACAGAGCAGCAATGGATATTCGAAAAACTGAAGTATGACAGGGGCTAACATTTACAACTATATCTAGAGTCAAATCACTAGATGGGATTTAGATTGAGCCACCACTCTCCTTTGAGAGATGCTCCAAAATGGAAAAAAATCCACACACAAATATAAGGAAAAAGGAGGAGGCTCAATTGCAACTAATGTTTCTATAGAAATATGCTAAGTAATTTGAAGCCTAGTCTCTTTCATTCACTCTATAATAAACAATATCATATGTAATCCAATTATACACATTTTTTCCCAATTTTACAAGTCTTACTCAACTATTAGAGAATGATATATTTACATTGTTGCATCCTTGCAAGCAATTATTGACCACATCTAATACAACATTTGAATTGTTCCTCCATACATTGAAAAGTTCTTGCAAAAACTTGTTAGTTCTCTATGTGCTCTGTACAGGTAACCTAGAACATATAGTGCACGAAATTTTAGAGGTTGTAATTATGAATCTATATAACTGGCACCTAAAATTAAACTCAAAATGCTTTATTTACAGAGATTGCATCTTGATTCTTAACCATATCTATGTGCCTCATGCAAGAGCCTATCTTGGTAGGCAAATAATTTTGCAAAACATAGCATATGCTCTTGTCTCTATTTGGATGATCAATTGCACTCCTTTGAAGATTAGTCTAAGCTCTTTGTCGGAAGTTCTTTTTTATTTTTATTGTAGTATATTTTCCTATCATGATTACTATATTTGTTCCTGTTTAAATGGTTGCAAACTTGAAACGTTGGTATATAAGTGGCCATTGAAATTAAACTCAAAATGCTTCATTTACAGAGATTGTATCTTCATTTTTAACCGTTTCTATGTGCCTCATGTAGGACCCTTGCTTGGTAGGGTAATCATTTTACAGAAGATAGCACCTGTTGCTCTCTCTATGTGGACGAGCATTTGTAGTGCTTTGAATATGAGTTTGAGTTTTTAGAAGAATCTTAGTTTTCTCTCTTATTTTAAATCTTTTACTAAAATGATTACTATATTTGTTCCTTTCTAAATGATGAAAAACTTGAAACATTGGATAAGGGCATTTTGTATTCTCGGTAGTAAAAATAGTGGGTGGTAGGGCGACTCATTTCGAGTTTTCCATTTTACAATATTATCATAATTATGCATTTAAGAATATATGCTTTCCTATTAAATTATTTAAAATATAACACACAACATATTGTAAATTAAAATAATTTATGTTCTTTTTACATATCAAAGTATTTTTTTCTGATACCTCAACTCAGAAATAGTACACTATCGGCTAATCCTTGCACCATTTAGGGTCCAAGCGCTAGTTTATTAACACTATTTCTTATTAGTAAAGCACTTTTGGATATATCTATAGACAAAAAAAAGAAATTTTTGAATGGCCCGACCCGTTGAATAATCATTAGGCAAAAAACTACAAAACTCAAGTCAAAGTAACCTTATAATAAAGAAAAGTGAGATCAAGGTGTAATCATGCATTAAACCAATAATACTACACAAAGGGTTCCAAGATTAATCTAGGAGTGAAAGTACACACTACATATTTGTTTGAAAGTATTTTTTAAGTACATTTCCTCTTTTTTTTGTATAATATTTCATAATTTGTTGTTTCCATCACCATAAGATAGAAATCCATGTAAAGAGAGTTTATGATCAACATCTTAGACAAATGATCATAAGAAGTTGTTAGGTAGTTCAAGATATATGTGTTTACTTATCATGTCAAGGCATGATGTCTATAGTGTAGTTGAGGACAACAAGTTACTAACATCTCATAAACATCTAGATGAAGTAGTAAGAAATAATACAAAATCATCAATTATAGATATTGAAGCATCAACTAGAGGCTATTAAGGAGCATGTATGTCTACAACAATAAGATTCTTTTAATGATGAGGTGACACTACAATAGGTTGTGCACGAGGATAAAAAAAATGGTGGGGGAGAAATTCCTACTACCAAGAAGCCACACCAAAATCCACTAAGGAATATGAAATGGAAATAGTTAAATTTTAGAAGACTCCCTTGAAAAAAGATTTAGTTAATCTTATGGAAAAATAGGCAAATACATTAATTACCATAATTATGTTCTTTTATTTAAAAAAATTAATTTATATGAAAATTAAGGGTATGAGGTGGTAGTTATTGACTAGTTTAAGCCTTAAGATGTAGTGGTTGTGTCTATAATTCCTCAATTCTTTAATATATTTAAACAAACATAATTAGCCCTAAATTACTTTTCACCATCACTGATTTTGTTTATAATCTAATAGTCTGAGCTCTATTTTAGACCTCATAGGCACTGGAGCATTGTGGGTATATTTTGTCCCATTAAATTTAGCCCTAGCAATTAGATTATAAATAAAATAAGTGGTAGTGATTAAAAATTGGTGGTATGGCCCTAAAGTAACCAATAATTATATAATATTAAGTTGGTGAATTAATCTAGTTTTCTTCTACAACTTATAAAATTTAGGCAAATTTAATCTAATTAGGTATCAAGTATTGTGGAAAATTTTGAATTTTAGAATTTCAAAAAAAATGATTTTTATAGTGATTTATATGAGACTAAAATAGATTTTTGAAAAAAGTAGTGATTTAGGTCATCATAAATATTGTTCTATTATCCAAATTTGAATCCCCAATCTCAACTATTATTTGAGTGGTGGAAATTCTTGTACTATCCAAAATTGTAAGCACCTATAATTAGATGCTTTTAATTAGGCCCCATTTTACCATGAATGGGCTTCCACATTGCTTTCTGATATTTTAGCCCTACATCACCTATAATTATAGCTTTATTTCCACATTCTCGACTTCCAAAACAAGTTTCACCACATTTTGTTAAGAGGAGGTCACCGAGGCCAACCTATTGCTTGGTTTTTTCCTTGAAATTCAAATCAGGGGCCCATCTCATTGGTTAAGTGGGATTTTGAGATTCCCATTTACTTGCTTTGTGTTTTGAGCCTCAAAATGTGTTGAGTGGTATAAAAGCAACCTATCTCCCCTTGTTTTGATCATGAGAATTTTAATATATATGATCAAGATTTCAATATAGCATCATAAGAATTTAAGAGATCTCTTACAATTTCGCATCAAAGAATTCTCAAGCAAGATATCAAGAAGTGTACGAAATTTTCAAGGTAGTCTTCTCCATGGATCAATCTTATTTCCCCTATTGAAGGCTAAGAAAAGGAGTCCACCATTAAGGAAGAATATCATAGTACAAACATCCATCTATATACATTTAAGCACTCAAGTCTTTAACTCTTTGAGTCATCTCTCTCTCTCTCTCTCTCTCTAGCATTATGGAAAACTAAAACATCCATAATGTAAGATTTTATAGATTTCATGATTTTATTTTTGGGTTATTGTGTGGATTCAAAGCTATTGCATCAACATAGTTGATCACATTCAAAGAAGAATTTGATAGGAATAGTCCCAAGAGATAACTAAGATGGGGGGGTGAATCAATTATCTACAAGATTCAATTCTTTGTCCAATTAAGTACAGAATAACATTAAGCACATACACACTAAGATAACTCTCTCTCTCTCTCTCTCTCTCTCTCTCTCTCTCTCTCTCTCTCTCTCTCTCTCTAGCATTATGGAAAACTAAAACATCCATAATGTAAGATTTTATAGATTTCATGATTTTATTTTTGGGTTATTGTGTGGATTCAAAGCTATTGCATCAACATAGTTAATCACATTCAAAGAAGAATTTGTTAGGAATAGTCCCAAGAGATGACTAAGAGGGGGGGGGGGGGGGGGGGGGGGGGGGGTGAATCGGTTATCTACTAGACTCAATTATTTTTCTAATTAAGTATAGAATAACATTAAGCACATACACACTAAGATAACACTTAACACAACACCACAATTTTGGTTACAGGGAAACCCAAATATGTAAAAAACCCCAGTGGGAATTAATACCCACTATAAACTGCACTAGAGTATAATGATCTTTGTTAGAAGATCTCTCAACACTATTAGGAGTTGATCTTTACAATGCATGAAGTATAGTGACCTGGTCAAGGGTCAGACCTTGTTAGGAGTCTTTTACAAATAACCTTGTTAAAGGTGAGGAGACACTGTCCGGGAGCACACTACTCAAATGGTGAAGGCTGCAACCTTCTGCACAACAGATACACACTATATTTGGATCTTGGTGAACTAGGAAATAGACTTGCTATCTTGATCAGTTCCAATGAATAGCATATACTCTCTGCTTCTTCACATAGATCTTCAACTGATGATTGATTCAACTATGCTGGCTCAATACATTCACATCTTCTTCTCTGCTCTATCAATCACCCATAGCGATCACAACTGACCAGCTATAAGTATCCTTCTCCAAATGATATAATCAAGTCGTCCTGTTAGAACCTTCTTGAAATCACAATAGAGAAACAATATAACTCTTCAATAATGTCTCCGATAGCTAAACTAAGCACACAACACAAAAAGGGACTGTGCAACCCAATATGAGTGGACGCATCGCTTCACATAGTCAGCTCCACCAAATTAAATAAAACTTTACTTACAAGTTGAAATACATTATGCGCTCTTAACCAAACATTCTTAACTCACCACCAAATATGCATATCATAATGATAGGCACAACTGCTGAAATAATATAAACACTGTCGACTTCACCAGAAAAACTCCAGAAACTATAATTACCAAATAGAAACATCGTAACTCAACTTGTACTATATAACTAATACTGTGTCCATGGACATAGCTTCACAAAAATGTCTACAACACAAATATAAATGTTCAAAGCTCCAACATAACAATAATAAGAACCACATACAAAACTTTGTTTGTAACACTATTATTACAAACAACTACAAAACTATCTGTACTCATAATTAACCTTTGCGTGTATGATATCATGATGATAAAATATGCATACAACATATTTTCAAGGCTCTCTACATAGAACTACAATGCATGTTGCTTACCATATGTTGTCATCAGTGAAAAACATACAGTGAACACTGTCTTGCTAGAAAATCTCCAACAATATTCCCCTTTGGCATTGATGAAAACATATGGAATGAAAAACACCACCAATCCAAATGTACAATTATTTTATAACATTCTCCATTTCCTCAACAACACTCTCTCAAAAATGATTTCTCCATCTATTGTTGAATGCTCTGAATATCTGTTGCTACATCTTCTCACTACATACTCCCCCTTACTTCATACTCCTCAACTGTATTATTTTTCATGACTATATATATACTCCCCCTTTGACATCAATGGAAAAGGGTGCCAAAAACAAATAAGTGCATGTACTACTCATGAAGTAGAGTAGTAAACCATTCATCAGTCATTGAGGACTGATGCACTACTGCATCTCTAATCAGATCCAGGGAAGGGAATTACTCCCAACTTCTCCCTGAGATACTCAAATGTATCCTTCAGTAAAAGCTTTGTGAAAATGTCTGCTAACTGTTCTTTTGTACTCACATAATCCAATTTTACTTCTTTCTCTACAACTTTCTCTCTTAGGAAGTGATATTTTATCTCAATGTGTTTTTTCTTTGCATGCAACACAGGGTTCTTTGACATATTGATAGTGCTAGTTGTGTCACAATGAATAACAATAGGATAATCAATCTGGATTCCAAAATCCTTTATCATTTGTTTGATCCACAAAATTGTAGAACAATTTAATGATGCTGCTACATACTCTGCTTCTTCTATGGACTGAGAAATACAATTCTGCTTCTTGCTTGTCTAATTAACTAGTCTATCTCCAAGAAATACTACTCCTCCTAAGGTTCTCTTTCTATCATCAACGCAACCTACCCAATTTGCATTTGTATAAACATGAAATTCTACATTCTCCAAATTAGTATACCATAAACCATAGTCGATAGTTCCTTTCAAATATCTGAATATCCTCTTTACTGTCATGAGATGCCTTTGTTTAGGTTATGTTGCAAATCTTCCAACAATGCCAACTGCACTGGTCTAGATTGAGTAAGATTTATGATTTTACCAATCATAGACTTATATAGGGTCTTGTCTACTACTGTAGAATCATCTTCTTTTGAAAGCCTGCTTCATGTTATCATAGGGGTGCTTACTGGCTTGCAATCATCCATATTGAACTTCTTTAATATTTCTTTCACATACTTAGACTGATAAATGAAAATACCTTTGTCTGTCTACTACACATTCAATCCCAAAAAGTACTTGATAGGTCCAATCATGCTCATTTCAAATTCACTCTACATCTCTTTAGCAAAATTTGCACTAATTTTATCATTACCACCAAAAATAATGTCATCAACAAAAATAGCAACTAGTAATAATCCATCAAGTGTCTCTCTTATGAATAAGTTACAATCTGTTGCTCCTTTCTTGAATCCGATCTTTGTCAAGTAACCATCCAGTCTTTCATACCATGCTCTAGGGGCTTGCTTAAGTCCATAGAGGGCTTTCTTCAATCTGCATACCATATCTAGTTTGTCTGATAAACTAAATCCTTCAGGCTAGTCTATGTAGACTTCTTACTTCAAATCTCCATTCAGGAATGCTGACTTGACATCCATGTGGTATAATTTAAAGTCTTTTAATGTTGCATATGCTAGAAATAACTTTATGGCTTCCAATCTTCTTACAAGGGAAAATGTATCAGCATAATTAATTCCTTCTCTCTGCGCATATTCTTTACAAACTAGTCTTGCTTTATTTCTTATTACTGTTCCATCTTCATTCATCTTGTTTCTGAATATCCACTTGGTTCCAATCACATTTTTTTCACTAGGCCCGGGGACCGGTTCCCATGTATCATTCTTAACTATCTGATCTAATTCTTCTTCCATTGCTTCATGCCAATCTGAATCATTACATGCATCTTCAACATTTAAAGATTTAATTTGTAAAAATAAACATACCGCTTCATTGATTATTTTTGCTTTTGATATTGTCATGATTTTTTTGTTCTGATCTCCAATTATATCTTCTTTTCAATGGTATCTAGATGTGAATTTTGGAACATTAGGTGTGACTCTCTCATCTATCTTCTATGATTCTTCTTCACTTGTTTCAAGTTCATTGAATAGTACATCAATGCTGTCAAACATTTCTTCAACAACTGCTTTCTACTTGTAGGTCTAGGTTCTTCTTCAATCATAGGTGCATAATCATGATATCTCTCTTGAATCATAAACTTTTCATCAATATTTACATGTATACTTTCAATGATCTTCTTCAATCTTAAGTTAAAACATCTATAAGCTCTGCTTTTATTAGAGTAACCAAGAAAAATACCTTCATCGCTTCTTGCAGCAAACTTGCCAATAGCTTCATCTCTCTTGATGTAACACTTGCTTCCAAAGATTCTAAAGTATTTTATTGTAGGTACATTCCCAAACCATAGCTCATAAGGTGTCTTGTCTGTGCTTGGCCTTAATTGAATTATGTTGAGAGTATAGATTGCAGTATTGACTGTATCTCTCCAATAGGTGTGTACAACTTTTCCTTCAATTATGATAGTGCACGCTGTGTCAAGTATGATCATATTTCTTCTTTCTACAATTTCATTTTAATGAGGGGTTCTAGGTGCACTTAGCTGTCTCTTTATCCCATGTTCTTCGCAGTACTCATAAAATCTATCAGAGGTGAATTCTCCTCCTCTATCTGATCTCAGACATTTTATCTTTAATCTAGACTCATTTTTAACTTTAGCTTTGAATATCTTGAACTTCTCAAATGCTTCAGATTTATCTCTTAAGAACGCAACCCACATCATTCTAGAATAATCATCAACAAACAAAATAAAGTACCTTTCACCATAGTATGATGTTGTTTGAGTTGGTCCACATAAGTTTGTATGCACTAGATCCAATTTTTTCTCTGCTGAATTATGCTTTCTTATGAATGAGTTCCTTACATGTTTTCCCATCACACATTCCCTGCATATTGTATCAACTAGTTTTGCAATACTAGGAAGGGCTCTCACTGCCTTTACATTGCTTATCTTTACTATATTGTCAAAGTTGATGTGACATAATCTTTTGTGCCATAACCAACTATCATCTACTTTAGCAACAAAATAACTTTCTTCATAATTAAGCTAAAAAACATTAACTTTTGTCTTTGAACCTGATGCAATCATTACTCCTTCTTTGTTATTAATGATGCACTTATTGTTTTTGAATTCCAATTGATATCCTTTGTCAAGAAACTGTCCAACACTTAGTAAGTTATGTTGGAAACCATCAACATATAAAACATCATCAGTGTTATTCTTTCCATGCAAGGTGATAGCTCCTCTACATATGATAGGTTTAGGAGTGTTGTCTCCAAATCTAACCATGTCGCCTTTGTACTTATCCAAATGTGTAAATATATCTTTGTCTCCTATCATGTGATGTGAACATCCGTTGTCAATGATCCAGTCTATTCTGATGTCTGCTTGTGAAATTAATGCTATCTCCTGTGCTTTCTTTTCATCTTCAATATCCATTTCATCAAACATTTTTTCCATGTCTTCAATTGCAATAAATCCAATTTCATCGTCTCCTGAATCTTCATTTGATACTCCATCTTTAGCATAGTAACATTCTTTTGTATACTTATGCTTAAAATTAGTTTTGAACTTCTTGACTCTTGTAGGATATTTAGATGCAAAATGACTAATCTTATTACATGAAAAACATTTGAATGGTAACTGACCTTCATATTTTCCTTTTCCTTTTCTTTCTTTCTTAGCAACCATAGCAATGAATTCATCTAGTTCTTTATCTGCATATTCATTATCAAAATTACCAGAAATGTTCAAGGATTTCTTATCATGGACTGAGGCTTTGAATGTTGTTTCACTTTTAGGCTCTGTCTTCAATCGTGATATCTTGAATGTTGAAATTTTTCTAATTAAGGTCTCTCTTTTGAAATCTTTTGAAAACTACATAGTCTCATCTAGGATGTTTATCTTGCTCTCATATTCTTCTATCAGAGTAGTCATCAATTTATCCATTATGTCTTCTTCCAAAATTATTCCACCATCATTCCTAATTCCTGCAACTGCTTCATTAATTCTTTGATTGTAGGCTCTGATGTTCTCTTCATGTAGCATCTCCAAAGTATTATATCTTTTCTTCCATGTCTTTCTACGTGCATTCTTGGCTTGGATATCTCCTCCAAACATGTCTTCTAGATACTTCCATATTTTGTAGGCTTTATCTACTTTCTTGATCTCTAAAAACTCACTGTCAGATAAGGCATTGATAAGGGCTTCTTTGGAAATTACATTTTGAGGGAACATTTCTTTTTTCTTAATAGTTGCATCATCTTTTGCAAGATCTTTTAGAGAGGGAATATGAATATCTTGAGTAGCTACTTCAAAAATATCAAAACCAATACACTGCAAATGTGTTATCATTTTTTTCTTCCAATCTAGATAATTCTCTCCATCAAACTTAGGAATTTCTTTTCTAAAGAATGCCATCTGATCAACCTCAAGCTATTAAACTTTCTCTCTGAGGTACTTGGCTCTGATACCAATTTTTAGGAATAGTTCTAAGAGATAACTGAGAGGGGGGGGTGAATCAATTATCTACAAGATTCAATTATTTGTCCAATTAAGTATAGAATAACATTAAGAACATGCACACTAAGATAAAAATTAACACAACACCATAATTTTGGTTACGGGGAAACCCAAATAGGTAAAAACCTCAGTGGGAATTAATACCCACTATAAACTACACTAGAGTATAATGATCCTTGTTAGAAGATCTTTCAACTATATTAGGAGTTGATCTTTATAATGGATGAACTAAAATGACCTGGTCAAGGGTCAAACCCTATTAGGAGTCTTTTAAAAATAACCTTGTTAAAGGTGAGCACACACTATCCAGGAGCACACTACTCAAATGGTGAAGGTTGCAACCTTCTGCACACCAGATACACACTATATCTGGATCTTGGTGAACTAGGAAATAGACCTGTTGTCTTGATCAATTCCAATAAATAACATATACTCTCTACTTCTTCACATAGATCTTCAACTGATGATTGATTCAACTATGCTGGCTCAATACATTCACATCTTCTTCTCTGCCCTATCAATCACCTATAGCGATCACAACTAACTAGCTATAAGTATCCTTCTCCAAATGATATAATCAAGTTGGCCTATTAGAAACTCCTTGAAATCATAATAGAGAAACAATATAACTCTTCAATAACATCTCCAATGGCTAAACTAAGCACGCAACACAAAAAGGGACCGTGCAACCCAATATGAGTGGACGCATCACTTCACACAGTCAGCTCCACCAAATTAATTGCTATTGGCAAGTTGACTATACTGAAGTATATGACTTTATTTAGTGTTGTCATTATGGAAACAAAGTCATATAGAGTTTTGGAGTTAGTGCACATTATCATAAGGTTAGAATATGACTAAGTATAGAAGATTGGATAGTTAGTAGAGAAATAGTAGATCAGAGCTTCAGTGCACGTGCGTATGACCTAGTTATGGTATGCACCCTTGAAGTTAAGCTTCTAAATATGTATTCATACTAAGTCTAAGAGTGCATGATCAGATGAGATAGTATGATGAAGATACAGACAGTTGAAGAGGTATAGCCAGTAAATGCCAGAACAAAACAAAGTATGGAGCCGACTATTTCTATTTTGAGTAGCGCTTATAATAATGTTTTGTAAAGGCTATGCACCTATTTTAATTAGGTTGTAGACATGTAAACTTCTTTGATTGTAAAAATGCTTGAGCCAATTTACTTGGAAGTGTTGTATGTAATCGGTTAAAGGGCTGACCTAGTTAATTATTTTGTAAGTGCATATAAATTTGACATGCGCCTTGGTAATTATGTAGAGACATGAAAAGAGAAAAAGGAGAGTAGAGTAGAAGTATGTGAAGAGCAGTCAGTATGTTGTAGAGCTTCACAAGAGGTTGAAGTATCAATGAATCAAAGGAACTGATCAGACAAGCAGTGTCACAACACCAGTTCATCTAGCAGATATAGTGTGTATCTGAGATCAAAAGGTTGTAGCCTTCACCACTTGAGCAGTGAGCTCTAGGACAGTGTGTCCCCACCCCTAACAGGGTTATTATAAAAGACTCATAATAGGGTCCAACCCTTGACCAAGTCACTGTACTAAAAGCATTGTAATGAAGAACTCCTAACAGGGTTACAAATCTTTTAACAAGGATCACAAGACACTAGTGCAGTTCTTAGTGGGTGTCAATTCCCACTAGGGTTTTTACCTATTTGGGTTTCCCCGTAACCATATTGGTGTTATGCGTTGTGATTGTTTATCTTGTTTACATTAATATTTATTTTAGTACTTAAGCAATCAAGTTAAGTTTCAAGAGTAAAGTAAAAAGATTAAATATAGTGAACATTGATTCACCCCCCCTCTCAGTGCTCCCATTCCTAACAATTGGTATCAAAGCTCTGGTCCTCTGAAGAGAAGTTTAACCACTTGAGGAGATCAATGGGTTCATAAGAAGCAAAACATCAGAAGAAGACTCTTATGGAAGCTCTTGAAGACCTTGACAGATCTGAGAAAGAAGTTGAAGAACTAAAATTGAATGTCGATGGCGCACAAATATTCATCAAGAAGCTAAGAAAAGATTTGAAAGATTGTTCTAATAGTGATTTAGGGATAATGGTCAAAAAGCTAAATGAAGAGAACACATCTCTGAATGATCAAATTGAAGAGTTGGATGATAAGCTAACTAACAATCAAGAAGTCTATGAAGAACAGATCAAAGAGGACCTTCAATTGAATGAAGAATTGAGGCAAGAAAACATGGAAATCTTGGAGCTAAGAAATGACAAAGAAAATTTGGCATCTGAATTGAAAGAGACAAAGAATCACATTGAGAAATTACACGCCAGTTTTGATTTGATAGAGTCACAGTTATATGCACGAAAGCTTAAAGGAGATACTATCTCTTTTGGATATAATGAAGGACAAAATCAAATTGATGACATGCGAGCAAAGATGAAAGCACCAAAAGACACTATAGATGATAAGGAAACTGGAAATCAGACTAAAGACAATGTTGAACCATCTAAGGATGAGCACAAGCTAGTAGACCGAACTTGTTATGCCTGTAACAAGCATGGACATATAGCAAGGGACTGTAAAGAGGTAAGACCTTTCAATGGCTATTTTTATTCATGCAATAAATTTGGTCATAGAGCTATGAATTGTAGAACAAGTTAGAAGAACAAGACTCAACATAATAAGAGAAATCAAAATCAATCAAATGCAAGGCATTCTCAGAATATTATATGTCAGATATGTAATTATAATGGTCACTCAACTAGACAGTGTAAAATGGTAACCCATATCAATGTGCTGAGGAATTTAAGGCCTCTAGTTATTTGTCACTCTTGTAACAAGGTAGGACACATCTCAAAGTTTTATAGATCAAGAATGCAAAGTCAGGAAAGCCCTAAAAAGATAGAAGAATCAATATTGGATACCGAAGGAGAAGTCAAGTTTGTGAAAGCTTCAGAAGATGTGAGCTTGATTTGGTCAGAGGAAAAGAAGGATAAGGTTGATGAGTATGTATTGGATGCATCCATAGTGGACGCACCCTCTACATCCAGATGAATAACCCTCAGGGTCATAAGGGGAGCTAATTTAGTTCTAGACCCCTTCGCGGCCAATATACTCACCCTCAGAGTATGAACCATTGGACTTAACATTTTGGAGATTATGTGATGCTATGCACAAGAGTGCACTGCCTAGTCAATTGCAGGATAGAACTTCAAAATTATCAGTCAATTTCTAGTTTACACAGAAAGCATTAATGGTAGAAATTTCACTTTATAGTCCATGGAATCCTACAAGATCACTCATTGCATTCAAGTTTGAGCGATTGGAAACCACAGGAGCCCTAGCAGTTAAATTGTGAAGTATTGGAGCTTGATTTACCAGTGAAGAAGTGTGATTGATCAGTCACGAAGCCCTAGTCTGACATGTCGATTCAGAAGTCTTTGGAAACTAATTTAAAGCATTAACCAAGTAAGTCATGGCTATACCAGTTGTGTTTGATGTTTATGAGAGAAAGAGATATGTTTTCACGAGGCATCCTTTTATCTCAACCCTAGATGACCTAGAAGGTGCATTTTCAAGAACCCCAATGGGTGTCATGCTTGTAGAAGACATATGCGCGTATGTATATTGCAAAAAGGAGCCAGTTGGCATAGACAAAATTAGGTTGCATCTTGAGACATTGATGAAACCTAATAAAAAATTCACATATGAGTTTGCATACCTAGAAGACCACCCTATCATTAAGTCTACGACTGCACATGAATTTTATGAGTCCAACTAGATTAAGATCTTGTTGAGTAGGATACATGATGACTTATTTTGGATAGGTAAAGTACCATTCAAAATCACAGCCGACCTCATTCATGAGATAACAGGTTTATCTAAGACAGGCATCATTCTTCCAGTTGGGAAGGATGTCAGGAAATTAGTTGAACAAACCTGCAAATCACGGAGTGACAAGCGTGGGATGACTATTGAGCCAATTGAGGAGAAGGAAATCAAATTGATGTCTATGATTCTTGGTTACAGATTCCAGCATGCCAGCAGGGTCAATAGTGTGTCTACATCCACTATTCTTTCAGCCGTAAGGATAGTAAGGGAAAATGGTGAATTCAACTTGTGTGAAATCTTGCACGCACAATTGATGGATAACATAAGGGTAATCAAGCATGATAAGACCAAAGTATTTAGGTTTGGGTCTTTGATAATATACATGTTCTTTCATATAGTTGGGAAGGTATCTAACCTATACCTAGACAAAAGTCTACCTTCAATGCCTTAGATATCGCTGAAGGCATCAGGTGAGAGCACTCTAAGAGACTACATGGAGTTAGAATTGAAAACATTTAGGATAAAAAATGTAAATGAGGTATAGGATTCCTGAAAGTATTGTTGAGAAATATAAGGACAACATTTGTTTTATGGTGGAGACTGACAGTACTTGTATGGAGGCTGTTGAGCCCAGAACTAAGTGGATTCATCCACTTGGCTATGAAGTGGAGGAGAAAGTCTTGGAAACCTATGCTCATGTTTTACTATCAGCACCCAAGGACCCTAATGAGCCTAGATGGGGAACTTATGAGGAAAAGACCAGGGAAGTGGATGCAATCCTAAACAATAAAGAAACCAAGAGAAAAGTCACCAAAATCACCTCTGAGATTTTGAATATCCATGGTGCGACCCAAGTAGACCTAGACAAGGCTAGGGAGGCTAAGATAGCTATGCAGATTGAGAGTGCATCCTCTGTAGAATCCAAGACAGAGAAAACAAGTGACCCTAAGACAAAGAAGATAAACAGGTATGTGCAAGATCATGAGGGGCCAAAAAGTGGCGATGTGAAAATATTCACTTTTCACTTGTCCAAAAGCGCATGAAAGCGCTTGTTGACTTTTTAGTAGGCCTGGGTGTCAGTACACCTGGGCAAACCTGACACCAAAGCACAAGCCTAATCGGGTACTCAATTTTGCCGAGTATGAAAAACAATGGGAGTATATGAAAATTTTGAATTTTTGAAATTGGGTAAATCGGATACCCGATTTTGCCTAGTATGAAAAAACAACGGGAGTATATGAAAAATTTGAATTTTTGAAATCAGGTACCCAATTTTGCCAAGTATGAAAAAATAGCGGGAGTATATGAAAAAATTGAACTTTTGTATATAATGTTTAAATATGTATTATATATAATTATATATTAATTTATCTACTTTATATTATAATATCTTAGGGGTTTTAAATTGTATGTCATATATATTTTATAAATTAATATAATTTTTATATTTTAATATGTATTGTATATAATTATATTTAACGTTTATATTATATAAATATATGTACAAATTATATATATATATATATATATATAACATTTAAGGGGTATTAAGGGGTATTATATAAATATTTTAATATATATTATATATAATTATATATTAATATTTATTTTATATTAAAATATTTTATATTATAATATTTTATATTAATATATTTTTTTTATATTAATATGTATTGTATATAAATATATTTAACGAACTAATATTATATTTATATGTACAAATTATATATATATATATATATATATATATATATATATATATATATATATATATATATATATATATATATATATATATATATATATATATATATATATATATATAATGTTTAAGGGGTATTATGTAAATATTTTATATATTTTTTAATATGTACTATAGATATAATTATATATTAATCTATATTTTATATAATAATCTCTTATATCTATATATTAATATATAAACTTTATAGATCATAATATTTAAATTGTATGTCGAAAGGGGTTATCAAGACTTCCCAGGGGTCCTAGCATGCCTTATCACGTGTTAGGACCCCTAGGAAATCCCCATGACCCCTTTTGACACATTAGAATGCTCAAGTGTGTCCGAAGGGGTTGCTTCAAACACACTCAAGCATTCCAATCTGTCCAAAAGGGTCATGGGGAATTCCTAGGGGTCCTAACACGTGATAAGGTGTACTAGGACCACTAGAAAGTCCCCATGACCCCTTTTGACACATGTGAACCCTCCAGTGTGTTTGAAGGAGTCGTAGGACCCCTTCAGACACACTTGAGGGTTCAGATGTGTCAAAAGGGGTCATGGGGACTTTGTAGGGGTCCTAGTATATCTTATCACACGTTAGGACCCCTAGGAAGTCCCTATGACTCCTTTTGACCTCAAGTGTGTCCTAAGGGGTCGTAGGACCCTTTGGAACACACTTGAAGGTTCAAATATATCAAAATGGTCCATGGGGACTTCCTAGGGGTCCTAGTACACCTTATCATGTGTTAGGACCCCTAGGAAGTCCCCACGACCCCTTTTGACACATTGGAATGCTCGAGTTTGTTTGAAGGGGTGGTAGCACTCGAGCATTCCAATGTGTCAAAAGGGGTAATGGGGACATCTTAGGGGTCCTAACATGTGATAAGGCATACTAGGACCCCTACGAAGTCCCCATCACCCCTTTTCACACATTTGCATCCTCAAGTGTGTCCAAAGGGGTCCTACAACCCCTTAGGAAACACTAGAGGGTTCTAATGTGTCAAAATGGGTCACGGGGACTTCCTAAGGGTCCTAATGCATGATAAGACATACTAGGACTCCTAAAAAGTCCCCATGACCCATTTTGACACATTTGAACCCTCAAGTATGTTTGAGGGGGTCCTACGACCCCTTGGAACACACTTGAGGGTTCTAATGTGTCAAAAGGAGTCATGGGGACTTCTTAGGGGTCTTAACGCATGATAAGGCATACTAAGACTCCTAAAAAGTCCCCATGACCCCTTTTAACACATTTGAATGCTCAAGTGTGTCTTCAGGCATCCTAAGACCCCTCAAGACACGCTTGAGTGTTTAGATGTGTCAAAAGGGGTCATGGGGACATCCTAGGGGTCCTAACGCATGATAAGGTGTACTAGGACCCCTAGGGAGTCCCCATGACCCCTTTTGACACATTTCAATGCTCAAGTGTGTCTTAAAGGGTCTTAAGACCCTTTAAGACACACTTGAGCATTCAAATGTGTCAAAAGGGGTCATGGGGACTTCCTATAGGTCTTAACGTATGATAAGGTGTACTAGGACCCCTAGGGAGTCCCCATGACCCCTTTTGACATATTTCAATGCTCAAGTGTGTCTTAAGAGGTCCTAGAACCCATTAAGACACAATTGAACATTCAAATGTGTCAAAAGGGGTCATGGGGACTTCTTAAGGGTCCTAACGCATGATAAGGCATACTAGGACCCCTAGGGAGTCTCCATGACCCTTTTTGACACATTTGAATGCTCACGTGTGTCTTAAGGGATCCTAAGACCCCTTAAGACACACGTGAGCATTCAAATGTGTCAAAAAGGGTCATGGAGACTCCTTAGGGGTCCCAACACTTGATAACGTGTAATAGGACACCTAAGGAGTCCCCATGACCCCTTTTGACACATTTGAAGGCTCAAGTGTGTCTTAAGAGGTCTTAATACCCATTAAGCCACACTTGAGCATTCAAATGTGTCAAAAGGGGTCATGGGGACTCCATAGGGGTCCTAACGCTTGATAACATGTACTAGGACCCCCTAGGGAGTCCCCATGACCCCTTTTGACACATTTCAATGCTCAAGTGTGTCTTAAGGGGTATTAAGACCCCTTAAGAAAAACTTGAGCATTCAAATGTGTCAAAAGGGGTCATGGGGACTCCATAAGGGTCCTAGTACATGTTATCAAGCGTTAGGACCCCTAGGGAGTCCCCATGACCCCTATTGACACATTTGAAAGCTCAAGGGTGTTTTAAGGGGTCTTAATAACCCTTAAGCCACACTTAAGCATTCAAATGTGTCAAAAGGGGTCATGGGACTCCCTAGGGGTCCTAACACCTCATAACCTGTACTAGGACCCCCTAGGGAGTCCCCATGACCCCTTTTGACACATTTGAATGCTCAAGTGTGTCTTAAGGGGTATTAATACCCCTTAAGACACACTTGAGCATTCAAATACCCCTTAAGACACACTTGAGCATTCAAATGTGTCAAAAGGGGTCATGGGGACTCCCTAGGGGTCCTAACACTTGATAACACATACTAGGACCCCTAGGGAGTCCCCATGACCCCTATTGAAACATTTGAATGCTCAAGTGTATCTTAAGGGGTCTTATTGAAATATTTGAATACTCAAGTGTATCTTAAGGGGTCTTAAGACCTCTTAAGACACACTTGAGTATTCAAATGTGCCAAAAGGGGTCATCGGGTCTCCCTAGGGGTTCCAGTATGCCTTATCACGTGTTAAGACCCTTAAGAAGTCCCCATGACCCCATTTGACACATTTAAATGCTCAAGTGTGTCTTAAGGGGTATAAGACCCCTTAAGACACTTCAACATTCAAATGTGTCAAAAGGGGTCATGGGGACTCCCTACGGGTCCTAAAGCTTGATGACACATACCAAGACCCGTACGGAATCCCCATGAGCAAGACACATTTGACCATTCAAATGTGTCAAAATGGGTCATGGGGAATCCCTAGGGCTCCTAACGCTTGATAACACGTAGTAGGACCCCTAGCAAGTCCACATGACCTTTTTTGACACATTTGAATGCTCAAGTGTGTCTTAATAGGTATTAAGACCCATTAAGACACACCTGAGCATTCAAATGTGTCAAAAGGGGTCATGGGGACTCCCTAGGGGTCCTTACGCTTGATAAAACATACCAGGACACCTAGGGAGTGCCCATGACACCTTTTGACATATTTGAAGGCTCAAGTGTGTCTTAAGGGGTCTGAATACCCCTTAAGACACACTTGAGCCTTCAAATGTGTCAAAAGGGGTCATGGGGACTCTCTAGAGGTCCTAACGCTTGATAATACATACTAAGACCCGTAGGGAGTCCCCATGACCCCTTTTGACACATTTGAATACTCAAGTACCCCTTAAGACACACTTGAGCATTCAAATATGTTAAAAGGGGTCATGGGGACTCCCTAGGGGTCGTAGTATGCGTTATCAAGCGTTAGGACCCCTAGGGAGTCCCTATGACCCCTTTTGACACATTTGAATGCTCAAGTGTGTCTTAAGGGGTCTTAATACCCTTTGAGACACACTTGAGCATTCAAATGTGTCAAAAGGGGTCATAGGGACTCCCTAGGGGTCGTAGTATGCGTTATCAAGCGTTAGGACCCCTAGGGAGTCCCCATGACCCCTTTTGACAAATTTGAATGCTCAAGTGTGTCTTGAGGGGTCTTAATACCCCTTAAGACACACTTGAGCATTCAAATGTGTCAAAAGGGGTCATGGGGACATCTTAAGGGTCCTAACACGTGATAAGGAATACTAGTACCCCGAGGGAGTCCCCAAGACCCCTTTTAACACATTTGAATACTCAACTGTGTCTTAAGGGGTCTTACGACCCCTTAAGACACACTTGAGTATTCAAATGTGTCAAAAGGGGTCATGGGGACTCCTTAGGGGTCCTAGTATGTGTTATGAAGCGTTAGGACCCCTAGGGAGTCCCCTTGATCCCTTTTGACACGTTTCAATGCTCAAATGTGTCTTAAGGACTTTTAATACCCCTTAAGACACAGTCGAGCTTTCAAATGTGTCAAAAGGGGTCATGGGGACTCCCTATGGGTCCTAGTACATGTTATAAAGCATTAGGACCCCTAGGGAGTTCCCATGACCCCTTTTGACACATTTGAATGCTCAAGTGTGTCTTAATGGGTCTTAATACCCCTTATGAGACACTTAAGCATTCAAATGTGTCAAAAGAGATCATGTAGAATCCCTAGGGGTCCTAATGCATGATAAGGAATACTAGGAGCCCTAGGGAGTCCCCAAGACCCCTTTTGACACATTTAAATACTCAAGTGTGTCTTAAGGGGTCTTAGGACCCCTTAAGACACACTTGAGCATTCAAATGTGTCAAAAAAGGTCATGTGGACTCCCTAGGGGTCCTAGTACACGTTATCAAGCGTTAGGACCCCTTCGGAGTCCCCATGACCCCTTTTGACATATTTGAATGCTCGAATGTGTCTTAAGGGGTCTTAATACCCCTTAAGACACACTTGAGCATTCAAATATGTCAAAAGGGGTCATGGGGACTCCCTAAGGGTCCTAATACATGTTATCAAGCGTTATAACCCTTAGGGAGTCCCCATGACCCCTTTTGACACATTTGAATGCTCAAGTGTGTCTTAAGGGGTCTTAATACCCCTTAAGACACACTTGAGCATTCAAATGTGTCAAAAGGGGTCACGTGGGCTCCCTAGAGGTTCTAGTATGCATTATCAAGTGTTAGGACCCCTAGGGAGTCCCCATGACCCCTTTTGATACATTTGAATACTCAAGTGTGTCTTAAGGGGTGTTAATACCCCTTAAGACACACTTGAGCATTCAAACATGTCAAAAAGGGTCATGTGGACTCCCTATGGGTCCTAGTACCTGTTATCAAGTGTTAGGACCTATAGGGAGTCCCCATGACCCCTTTTGACACATTTGAATGCTCAAATGTGTCTTAAGGAGTCTTAATACCACTTAAAACACACTTGAGCATTCAAATGTGTCAAAAGGTGTCATGGGGACTCCCTAGGGGTCCTAGTACATGTTATGAAGTGTTAGGACCCCTAGGGAGTCCCCATGACCTCTTTTGACACATTTGAATGCTCAAATGTGTCTGAAGGGGTCTAAATACCCCTTAAGACACATTCAAGCTTTCAAATGTGTCAAAAGGGGTCATGGGGACTCCTTAGGCGTCGTAACGCTTGATAATGCATACTAGGACACCTAGGGAGTCCCCATGACCCCTTTTCACACATTTAAATACTCAAGTGTGTCTTAAGGTGTATTAAGACCCCTTAAGACACACTTGAGCATTCAAATGTGTCAAAAGGGGTCATGGGGACTCCTTAGGGGTTATAACACTTGATAACGCATACTAGGACCCCTAGGGAGTCCCCATGACCCCTTTTGAAACATTTGAATGCTCAAGTGTGTCTTAAGGGGTCCTAAGACCCCTTACAACACACTTGAGTATTCAAATGGGTCAAAAGGGGTCATGGGAACTCCCTAGGGGTCTTAGTATGCGTTATCAAGTGTTAGAACCCCTAAGGAGTCCCCATGACCCCTTTTGACACATTTGAATGCTCGAGTGTGTCTTAAGGGGTCTTACCCCTTAAGACACACTGGAGCATTCAAATGTGTCAAAAGGGGTCATGGGGACTCCATACGGGTACTAGAACACATTATCAAGCGTTAGGACCCATAGAGAGTCCCCATGACCCCTTTTGACACATTTAAAAACTCAAGTGTGTCTTAAGAGGTATTAAGACCCCTTAAGACACATTTCAGCATTCAAATGTGTCAAAAGTAGTGATGGAGACTCCCTAAGTGTCCTAACGCTTGATAACATGTACTAGGATACCTAAGGAGTCCCCATGACCCCTTTTCACACATTTGAATGCTCAAGTGTGTTTTAAGGGGTATTAAGACCCCTTAAGACACACTTGAGCATTCAAATGTGTCAAAAGGGGTCATGGGGACTCCCTAAGGGTCCTAACACTTGATAACGCGTACTAGGACCTGTAGGGAGTCCCCATGACCCCTTTTGACACATTTGAAAGCTCAAGTGTGTCTTAAGGTGTATTAAGAGCCCTTAAGACACATTTGAGCATTTAAATATGTCAAAAGGGGTCATGGAGACTCCCTAGGGGTTGTAGTACACATTATCAAGCGTTAGGACCCCTAGGGATTTCCCATGACTCCTTTTGACACATTTGAATGCTGAAGTGTTTTTTAATGGGTATGAAGACCCCTTAAGACATACTTGAGCTTTCAAATGTTTCAAAAGGGGTCATGAGGACTCCCTAGGGGTCCTAGTACGTGTTATCAAGCGTTAGGACCCCTAAGGAGTCCCGATGACTCTTTTTGACATATTTGAATGCTCAAGTGTGTCAAAAGGGGTCTTAAGACCCCTTTTGACACACTTGAGCATTCAAATATGTCAAAAGGGTTCATGGGGACTCCCTAGGGGTCCTAGTACACGTTATCAAGCGTTAGGACCCCTAAGGAGTCCCTGTGAGCCCTTTTGACATATTTGAATGCTCAAGTGTGTCTTAAAGGATCTTAATACCCCTTAAGACACACTTGAGCCTTCAAATGTGTCAAAAGGGGTCATGGGGACTCCCTAGGGATCCTAAAGCTTGATAACACATACTAGGACCCATAGGGAGTCCCCATGATCCCTTTTGACACATTTGAAAGCTCAAGTGTGTCTTAAGGGGTATTAAGAGCCCTTAAGAAACATTTGAGCATTCAAATGTGTCAAAAGGGGTCATGGGGACTCCCTAGGGGTCCTAACGCTTGATAATGCGTACTAGGACCCCTAAAAAGTCCCCATGACCCCTTTTGAAATATTTGAATGCTCAAGTGTTTCTTAAGGGCTCGTAAGACCCCTTAAGACACACTTGAGGATTCAAATGTGTCAAAAGGGGTCATGGGGACTCCCTAGGGGTCCTAGTATGCCTTATCATGTGTTAGGACCCTTAAGAAGTCCCCATGACCTCTTTCAAAACATTTTAATGCTCGAGTGTGTCTTAAGGGGTATTAAGACCCCTTAAGACACATTGGAGCATTAAAATGTCTCAAAAGGGGTCATGGGGACTCCCTAGGGGTCCTAACGCTTGATAACATGTACTAGGACCCCT
Source organism: Chamaecyparis obtusa (assembly GCA_027943335.1). NCBI lineage: Eukaryota > Viridiplantae > Streptophyta > Pinopsida > Cupressales > Cupressaceae > Chamaecyparis > Chamaecyparis obtusa. Next base: position 679,718 of record BSBK01002776.1, on the reverse strand, counting down.
AGGGAGTCCCCATGACCCTTTTTGACACATTTGAAAGCTCAAGTGTGTCTTAAGGGGTATTAAGACTCTTTAAGACACATTTGAGTATTCAAATCTGTGAAAAGGGGTCATAAGAACTCCCTAGGGGTCCTAACACTTCATAATGCATACTAGGGTGCCTATGGAGTCCCCATGACCCCTTTTGAAACATTTGAATGCTCAAGTGTGTCTTAAGGGGTCCTAAGACACCTTAATACACACTTGAGTATTGAAATGTGTGAAAATGGGTCTTGGGGACTCCCTAGGGGTCCTAGTATGCCTTATCACATGCTAGGACCCTTAAGAAGTCCCCATGACCCCTTTTGACACATTTGAATGTTCAAGTGTGGCTTAAGTGGTATTAAGACCCCTTAAGACACATTTGAGCATTCAAATGTGTCAAAAGGGGTCATGGGGACTACCTAGGGATCCTAACACTTGATAACACGTACTAGGACCCCTAGGGAGTCCTGATGACCCCTTTTGACCCATTTGAATGCTCAAGTGTGTCTTAATTAATACCCCTTAAGACACACTTGAGAGTTCAAATGTGTCAAAAGGGTAATGGGGACTCCCTAGGGGTCCTAATGCTTGATAACACGTACTAGGACCCCTAGGGAGTCCCCATGACCCCTTTTGACACATTCGAATGCTCAAGTGTGTCTTAAGGCATATTAAGACCCCTTAAGACACACTTGACCATTCAAATGTGTCAACAGTGGTCATAGGGTAACCCTAGGGGTCCTAAAGCTTAATAATGCGTACTAGGACCCCTAGGGAGTACCCATGACCCCTTTTGACACATTTGAATGCTCAAGTGTGTCTTAAGGGGTCTTAATACCCTTTAAGACACACTTGAGCATTGAAATGTGTCAAAAGGGGTCATGGGGACTCCCTACGGGTCCTAGTACGCATTATCAAGCGTTAGGACCTCTAGGGAGTCCCCATGACCCCTTTTGACACATTTGAAGGCTCAAGTGTGTCTTAAGGGGTCCCTTAAGACACACTTGAACCTTAAAATGTGTCAAAAGGGTTCATGGGGACTCCCGAGGTGTCCTAGTATGCGTTATCAAGCATTAGGACCCCTAGGGAGTCCCCATGACCCCTTTTGACTCATTTGAATACTCCAATGTGTTTTAAGGGGTCTTAAGAGGTCCTTTTGACACATTTGAATGCTCCAGTGTGTCTTAAGGGGTCTTAAGACCTCTCAAGACACATTTGAGCATTCAAATGTGTCAAAAGGGATCATGGGGACTCCCTAGGGGTCCTAAGGCTTGATAACGCATACTAGGACCCCTAGGGAGTCTCCATGACCCCTTTTGACACATTTGAATGCTCAAGTGTGTCTTAAGTGGTCTTAATACCCCTTAAGACACACTTGAGCATTCAAATGTGTCAAAAGGGGTCATGGGGACTCCCTAGGGCTCCTAGTATGTGTTATCAAGCTTTAGGAACCCTAGGGGGTCCCCATGACACATTTCAATACTCTAGTGTGTCTTAAGTGGTCTTAATACTCCTTAAGACACACTTGAGTATTCAAATGTGTCAAAAGGGGTCATGCGGACTTCTTAAGGGCCCTAACATGTGATAAGGCATACTAGGACCCCTAGGGAGTTCTCATGACCCCTTTTGACACATTTGAATGCTCAAGTGTATCTTAAGGGGTCCTAAGACCCCTTAAGAGACACTTGAGAATTCAAATGTGTCAAAAAGGGTCATGGGGACTCCCTAGGGGTCCTAGTATGCGTTATCAAATGTTATGACCTCTAGAGAGTCTCCATGACCCCTTTTGAAATATTTGAAGGCTCAAGTGTGTCTTCAGGGGTATTAAGACCCCTTAAGACACACTTTAGCCTTCAACTGTGTCATAAGGGGTCATGGGGACTCCTTAGGGGTCCTAGTAAGCGTTATCAAACATTAGGACCCCTAGGGTGTCCCCATGACCCCTTTTGAAACATTGAAATGCTCAAGTGTGTCTTAAGGGGTCCTATGACCCCTTAAGACACACTTGAGCATTCCAATGTGTTTTAAGGGGTCATGGGGACTCTTTAGGGGTCCTAACATGTGATAAGGTGTACTAGGACCCCTAGGGAGCTCCCATGACCCCGTAAGACACATTGGAATGTTCAAGTGTGTCTTAAGGGGTTGTACGACCCCTTAAGACACACTTGAGCATTCCAATGTGTCTTAAGGGTTCATGGAGACTCTCTAGGGGTCCTAACATGTGATAAGGAGTATTAGGACCCCTTAAGACATACTTGAGCATTCCAATGTGTCAAAAGGGGTCTTAGGGTCTCCTTAGGGGTCCTAAGGCATGATAAGGCATATTAAGACCCCTAGGGAGTCCCCATAACCCCTTTTGACACATTGGAATGCTCAAGTGTGTCTTAAGGGGTCCTATGACCCCTTAAGACACACTTGAGCATTCCAATGTGTCTTAAGGGGTCATGGGGACTCTCTAGGAGTCCTAACACGTGATAAGGCTTACTAGAACCCCTAGGGAGTCCCCATGACCCCTTAAGACACATTGGAATGCTCAAGTGTGTCTTAAGGGGTCGTACGACCCCTTAAGACACACTTGAGAATTCCAATGTGTCTTAAGGGTTCATGGAGACTCTCTAGGGGTCCTAACATGTGATAAGGAGTATTAGGACCCCTTAAGACATACTTGATCATTCCAATGTGTCAAAAGGGGTCCTGGGGACTCCTTAGGTGTCCTAAGGCATGATAAGGTGTATTAAGACCCCTAGGGAGTCCCCATAACCCCTTTTAACACATTGGAATGCTCAAGTGTGTCTTAAGGGTTCCTAATACCCATTAAGACACACTTGAGTATTCCAATGTGTCTTAAGGGGTCGTTGGGACTCTGTAGGTGTCCTAAGGTGTGATAATGCATACTAGGACCTCTAGGGAGTCCCCATGACCCCTTTTGACACATTTGAATGCCCAAGTGTGTCTTGAGGGGTCCTACAACCCCTTAAGACACACTTGAGTATTCCAATGTGTCAAGAGGGGTCATGGAGACTCCCTAGGGGTCCTAGTATGCCTTATCACATGTTAGGACCCCTAGAGAGTCCCCATGACCCCTTTTGACACATTGGAATGCTCAAGTGTGTCTTAAGGGGTATTATGACCCCTTAAGACACACTTGAGTGTTCCAATGTGTCAAAAGGGGTCATGAGGACTCCCTAGGGGTCCTAGTATGCCTTATCATGCGTTAAGACCCCTAGGGAGTCCCAATGACCCCTTTTGACACATTGGAATGCTCAAGTGTGTCTTAAGGGGTCCTAGGGGTCAAAAGGGGTCATTGGGACTCCTTAAGGGTCCTAGTATGACTTATCACACCTTAAGACCCCTAGAGAGTCCCCATGACCCCTTTTGACAAATTGGAACGCTCAAGTGTGCCTTAAGAGGTCCTAAGACCCCTTAAGACACACTTGAATATTACAATGTATCAAAAGGGATGATGGGGACTCCCTACGGGTCTTAGTAAGCCTTATCATGCTTTAGGACCCCTAGAGAGTCCCCATGACCCCTTTTGACACATTGGAACCCTCAAGTGTGTCCTAAGGGTTCATAGGACCCCTTAGGACACACTTGAGGGTGCCAATGTGTCAAAAGGGGTCTTGAGGACTCTTTAGGGGTCCTAGTACACCTTATCACACGTTAAGACCCCTAGAGAGTCCGCATGAGCACTTTTAATGCATTGGAATGCTCAAGTCTATCTTAAGGGGTCATAGGACCCCTTAAGATAGACTTGAGCATTCCAATGCGTCAGAAGGGGTCATGGGGACTCCCTAGGGGTCCTAGTATGCCTTATCATGCCTTAGGACTCCTAGGGGTCATGGGGACTCCCTAGGGGTCCTAGTACACCTTATCATGCTCAAGTGTGTCTTAAGGGGTCCTCTGGCATGTCCTAATGCATTCTAAAGTGTCATCATTTCATCAAAGTTGCATTTGAAACTCTAATGACCCCTTAACGGGCCTGTCGACCCCGATTCGACATGTGGTGTCCCGAGACCACCCCATGGACCCCTTTCGAGTTCTACTAGGAAAAAGTATTCCAAATTTGGTATGTAGGTCCTCTGACATGTCCTAATGCATTTCAAAGGGTCCCCATTCCTAAAAATTTGCATTTAGAACCCTAATGACCACTTAACAGGCCTACCAATCTTGATTCGACATGTGGTGTCCCGAGAGCACCCCATGGACCCCTTTTGACTTCTACTAGGCAAAAGTCTTGCAAATTTGGTATGTAGGTCCTCTGACATGTCCTAATGGGTTCCAAAGGGTCATCGTTCCATTGAAGTTGCATTTGGAACCCTAATGACTCCTTAACATGCCTACCGACCCTGATTCGACATGTGGTGTCCTGAGAGCACCCCATGGACCCCTTTTGAGTTCTACTAGGCAAAAGTCATCCAAATTTGGTATGTAGGTCCTCTGACATGTCCTAATGCATTGCAAAGGGTCCCCATTTTATCAAAGTTTCATTTGGAACCCTAATAACCCCTTAACAGGCCTACCGACCCTGATTTGACATGTGGTCTCCCGAGAGAACCCCATGGACCCCTTTCGAGTTCTACTAGGAAAAAGTCATCTGAATCATGGAATTAGGTCCTTTGACATTTCCTAATGTGTTCCAAAGGGTCACCATTCCATCAAAGTTGCATGTCGAATGCTATTGACCCCTTAACAGGCCTACCGGCCCCGTTTCGACATGTAGTCTCCCAAGAGCACCCCATTAACCCCTTTTGAGTTCTACTAGGAAAAAGTCATCCAAATTTGGTAAATAGGTCCTATGACATGTTCTAATGTGTTACAATGGGTCACTGTTCTATCGAAGTTGCATTTCAAACCCGATTGACCCCTTAATAGTGTTAGGAATAAGGTGTCTCAACCTTGGATAATTCCTATTCTTATTATTTGTTTTGTAAATGTATTTTTTGCAAATAATGTAATTAAGTGTGAGTGTACATGTCTAGTTGGCATGTTGATGTGTCACTCGACTTGATGTGTCAGCATCTTGTGCGTAAGGAGATCATGACTGAAACGGTCATGACAGATTCTTATGACGCGTAAGAACTATTTAAGGAATGTGCTCTGATAGGTGTAAGAGCATCTTATGACTTGGGCCTATTTAGGCACCCAAGAAGAAGTGGTTGGTGTGTGTAAGAGAATATGCCAAAAATAGGTTGGTATGACAGATTCTCTTACACTTCTCTTGTGACCGTTATTTTTGGCGGATTCTATGACAAGCTATCATAGTCTATTCTAGGGATGGACGCCTATTCTTGGGATTGCATGTAACAACTGTGTGCATGTGGCTTTGTGAATGGGTCTTGGTGGTTGTACCAATTTTTGGGTCCAGAGGAGTCTATATATATGATGCTGCTCCTATGGGAGAGATATAACAGAAATTTAAGTCTTGTTGGCTTTGTCTCTCATTTCCTAAAAGAACTTGCATTGCAAGTGTATTGTAATCTTTGTGTTGAAGATAATACATTGTGTAGGTTTTGGAGTGCTGGGGTTTTTTACCAAAAGGTTTTCCCCAGGGTATATCATTGTGTCATTTTTTATTTTTCTGTATGTATGGTATGTGGTTGCAATATCTTTGTTAAAGTAGTTAACGAATCTGAAATTGTAAGGATTTATAAGAATTTGCACAATACTCTCCTATAGAGATTAGCGTAGGAAGCTATTTCCGCACCTAAGTTTCCTTACAAGTGGTATCAAAGCTTGATCAACTTTTGATCCTAGTTGTTGGGTAGGGTTTTTTGAGCTAATCTCAAGTTTGAGTGGGAGTTTTTGCAGAGCATTCTGAATCTTATTTGTAGATTGAGATGGCAAGTTCATCATATGGAAGAATGGAGGTGGAGAAATTTAATGGCACTAATTTCGAGTTGTGGAAACTCAAGATGGAAGACATGTTGGAAGATCGTGACCTATGGGAAGTGACTTCAAGTGCTACAAGACAAGAAACTATAGCTCAAGCAAATTAGGATATCAAAGACCGTAAAGCTAAGGGTCTCATAAGACTTTGTTTAACCGATGCAGTCCTTCTGAATGTTCTAGATGAGAAAATCACAAATAGTTTGTGGGAAAGACTTGCGGCCGTGTATCAGGCCAAATCTCTGGTGAACAAGTTGTTCCTGAGGAAGAAGTTGTACTCTCTGCAAATGGAGGAAGGTGGATCCTTAACGGATCATTTAAATGCATTTAATCTGCTGGCTGCACAATTGACATCAGCTGGTCTCAAGTTAGAGGAGGAGGATCGTTGCTACACACTTTTGTGTTCTTTACCGGATTCATGGGACCATCTTGTGATGGCTCTTGGAAGCACTTTAGTCACCTTCAAAATGGATGATGTGGTGTCTTCGTTGCTATCAGAGGAGATGTGGAGAAAGGCTTCCGTTTCAGAAAAAGAAGCCCTTGTTGTTCGTGGGAGATCCACTGAAAGAGGGAAGAAAAATGACAATAAGTCTGACAATAAGGGTAGATCCAAATCCCGTGGGAAGTCAAAGACTTCCAATAAGTCCAAGGCAAAATGTTGGAACTGTGATAAATCTGGGCAGTTCCATAAAGACTGCAAAGAGCCGAAGAAGAAGAAGAAGAAAGGTTCAGATTCAACTTCAGAAAGATCTCAAGAAGATGGCGATGCATTCATCGCAGCTTTGGCAGCCCATGCATCTGATGATGTGTGGTTGGTTGACTTGGGTGCATCTTTTCACATGACCTCTCATCGAAACTGGTTCTCAAAATATGAAGAGTTCGATGGTGGAAAGGTGTACTTGGGTGATGATTCTCACCTAAAGATAGTTGAACGCGGAAGGGTCACTATCAAATATCCTAATGGACGAGTAAAGGGAATCAATAGAGTTATGCACATTCTGGGTTTGGCACGAAACCTATTATCTATAAGTATGCTGAATGATGTAGGTGTGCAAGTTTTTTTTTCGAAACAAGGATGCAAGATGATGAGAGGATCGATAGTGCTTGCAAGGGGTACTAGGAGAGGTACCTTATTTCAGCTAGATGCATGTATTCCTCTATGTAATAGTTCTTCATCCTCACCATCTGAACAAGTAGTGAAGAAGTCTGTGGCTATTGGTTCCGATGGTAGTGCAAATACTTTGGAAGGTAAGCTTCCTGTAGAAAAGACAATGTTGTGGCATATGAGATTTGGCCACATTGGTGAAAAGGGTCTCAGAACCCTGAAAAAGAAAAATCTCATTGAGGGGTTAAATAATTGCAATCTCGAGTTCGACTTCTGCGAACACTGTGTCTATGGTAAACAAAATCATGTTTAGTTTTACTCTAGTTCTCACAAATCTTCTGATGTTTTGGATCTTATTCATTTTGATGTATTTGGTCTTGTAAAAGTTCCTTCAATCTCCAAGTCTGTATTTTTTGTATCTTTCATAGATGATTACAGTAGAAGGACGCAGATTTATTTCCTTAAAAGTAAGACACAAGTCTTTAGTCGGTTCAAGAAATTTAAAGCTCTTGTAGAGAATTAAACTAGTAAGAAGATTAAGTGTGTGAGAACTGATAATGGTGGTGAGTTTTGCTCAGCAGAGTTTGAACAGTTCTGTAAAGAACAAGGTATCGAGAGGCATAAGACAACTCCTTATACCCCACAGCAAAATGGAGTTGCAGAGAGAATGAATAGGACACTGATGGAGAAGGCTAGGAGTATGCTTAGTGGAGCTGGTTTAGAACAAAGGTTTTGGGCCGAAGCTGTGGCCACTGCTTACTATCTAGTTAACAGATCTCCTACATCAGCCCTTGTTGGTAAGACACCCATGGAGGTGTTGTTTGGTAAGAAGCCTTCAATTAGACATTTTCGTGTTTTTGGTTGTGAAGCTTATGCACATGTTCCAAAGGAGAAAAGATCTAAGTTGGAAAACAAAGCTGTTAAATGTATTTTCATCGGATACAGTACTGGTGTGAAAGGATACAAGCTTTGGGATCCTGTGACTAGTAAGGTTTTGTATAGTAGAAATTTTATTTTTAGAGAGCTAACATCTTCTCCTATTGTGCTACAACCAGATGAAAAAGAAAAGGAAAAAGATGTTGTTCAGTTGCCTCCTACCCCTAAGAAGACTGAACAGAGAGACCATGTTGGGCCTAATGATGAGGGGAGCTCTAGCAGCTCTGATAGTTCAGAAGAAGAGGAAGAACAACCTCAACCACAGCCCTTGAGGATATCCACGAGAGAAAGAAAGCAACCAGAAAGGTTTGGTTATTCTATGTTAGATTCCAGTTGTGCCTTTGCTTTGATTACTAACACTGATGAGCCTAGATCTGTGAAAGAGGCTTTGGGCATGGAAGATGTAGGTTCCTGGATTGAGGCTATGGATGATGAGATGGCTTCATTGGAGAAAAACAAAACTTGGGACCTTGTACCTTTGCCTAAAGGGAGAAAATTTGTTGGTTGTAAATGGGTGTTCAAGAAGAAATTCTGTGCAGATGGCAGTGTTGAAAGGTATAAAGCTAGATTGGTTGCAAAGGGGTATTCATAGGTAGAGGGAATAGATTATGGTGAAATATTCTCTCCTGTTGCAAAGTTGAGATCCATTAGATTTCTGTTATCTCTTGCTGCATCATATGATTTAGAGATAGAATAGATGGATGTGAAGACAGCTTTCCTTCATGGTGATTTGGAGGAAGAGATTTATATGACATAGCCTGAGCACTACATTGTTAAAGGTAAAGAATCCTTAGTTTGCAGATTAAAGAAATCTCTATATGGTTTGAAGCAATCTCCTAGGATGTGGTACCTTAAGTTTGATGCCTTTGTGTTGTCAATTGGATTTGTAAGATCAAAATCAGATCATTGTGTTTATTTCAGAGTTGAAAATGATCACCTTCTTATTGTTGCATTATATGTTGATGATATGTTGCTATTTGGGAAGGGTAAAGGTATGATTTCTGATTTTAAATCTCAGTTGTCAGCACAGTTTGAGATGAAAGATCTTGGGGTAGCTAGGTACATCTTGGGTATGGAAATCAATAGAGACAGGTCTAACAAAAAACTTTGGTTGAGTCAGAGTAAGTATGTGAAGTTTGTGTTGGACAGGTTCAGCATGATAGATTGTAGACCACTATGTGTTCCTATTTCTGTGGGAACAAAGTTATCTATAAATGATTGTCCAAAATCTCCTAGTGAGGTGGAGGACATGAGTAGAGTACCTTATGCTAGTGCAGTTGGCAGTCTTATGTACGCTATGGTCTATACTAGACTAGACATTTCCCAAGCAGTGGGAGTCCTGAGTCAGTTTATGGCTAATCCTGGATGGGTACATTGGGATGCAGTTAAGTGAGTATTCAGATATTTGAGGGGTACATCAGATTACTCCATATGTTATCATGGTAACTCTTCTAGATCTCCGCATTCAGTTTGTATTCGTGGGTTTGTGGATTCAGATTGGGCAGGTCATATTGACAGCAGGAGATCCACCAGTGCTTATGTGTTCACTATGTTTGGTGGTGCCATCAGTTGGATGAGTAAGCGACAACCTGTGGTTGCTTTGTCCACTACAGAAGTTGAGTACATGGCTGCTACTCATGCTTGTAAAGAAGCCATTTGGCTTAGAAGATTATGTTCTGATGTTGGTGTTGATGCAGAATAGATTACTATTTGGTGTGACAGTCAGAGCGCTATTTGCCTTGCAAAGAATCCAACTTTCCATGCCAGAACGAAGCACATTGATGTGCAGTTTCACTTTGTGAGAGATATGGTCGAAGATGGAAAGGTAAATTTGGAGAAGGTAGATACTGTGAAGAATGTTGTAGATGCATTAATGAAACTAGTGGGCATTGAGAAGTTCAGATGGTGTTCGGAGTCTATGGGCCTTTTGGCCTATAGTGGTTAAAGTTCCTGTTATGTTCCTGTTGCTCTTACAAGGTGTTCGACAAGTGGGAGAATGTTAGGAATAAGGTGTCTCAACCTTGGATAATTCCTATTCTTATTATTTGTTTTGTAAATGTATTTTTTGCCAATAATGTAATTAAGTGTGAGTGTACATGTCTAGTTGGCATGTTGATGTGTCACTCCACTTGATGTGTCGGCATCTTGTGCGTAAGGAGATCATGACTGAAATGGTCATGACGGATTCCTATGACGCGTAAGAACTATTTAAGGAATGTGCTATGATAGGTGTAAGAGCATCTTATGACTTGGGCCTATTTGGGTGCCCAAGAAGAAGTGGTTGGTGTGTGTAAGAGAATATGCCAAAAATAGGTTGGTATGACAGATTCTCTTACACTTCTCTTGTGACCGTTATTTTTGGTAGATTCTATGACAAGCTATCATAGTCTATTCTAAGGATGGACACCTATTCTTGGGATTGCATGTAACAACTGTGTACATGTGGTTTTGTGCATGGGTCTTGGTGGTTGTGCCCATTTTTGGGTCCAGAGGAGTCTATATATATGATGCTGCTCCTATGGGAGAGATATAACAGAAATTTAAGTCTTGTTGGCTTTGTCTCTCATTTCCTGAAAGAACTTGCATTGCAAGTGTATTGTAATCTTTGTGTTGAAGATAATACATTGTGCAGGTTTTGGAGTGCTGGGGTTTTTTACCGAAAGGTTTTCCCCAGGGTATATCATTGTGTCATTCTTTATTTTTCTGTATGTATGGTATGTGGTTGCAATATCTTTGTTAAAGTAGTTAACGAATATGAAATTGTAAGGATTTATAAAAATTTGCACAATACTCTCCTATAGAGATTAGTGTAGGAAGCTATTTCCGCACCTGAGTTTCCTTACAAATAGGCTTAATGACCCTGTTTCAACATGTGGTCTCCCGAGAGCACCCCATGGACCCCTTACGAGATCTAGTAGGAAAAAGTCATCCAAATTTGGTACATAGGTCCTATGAAGTATCCTAATGTGTTCCAAAGGGTCACTATTTCATCAAAGTTTCATTTGGATGACACCTTAATAGGCCTACCGACCCCGATTCGACATGTGGTCTCCCGAGAGCACGCCATGGACCCGTTTCAAGTTCTACTAGGGAAACATCATCCAAATTTGGTACGTAGGTCCTTTGACATGTCCTAATGCATTCCAAAGGGTCATTTTTTCATCAAAGTTGCATTTGGAACCCTAATGACCCCTTAACAGGCCTACCGACCCTGATTCGACATGAAGTGTCCCGAGAGCACCCCATGGACCCCTTTCGAGTTATACTAAGAAAAATTAGTCTAAATTTGGTACATAGGTCCTATGACATGTCGTAATGCATTCCAAATGGTCATTGTTCCATCAAAGTTGCATTTGGAACCCTAATGGCCCTTTAATAGGCCTACCGACCCCGTTTCGACATGTGGTATCTCGAGAGCACCCCATAGACCACTTTCGAGTTATACTTGGAAAAAGCCATCCAAATTTGGTACATAGGTCCTCTAACATGTCCTAATGCATTCCAAAGGGTCACCATTCCATAGAAGTTGCATTTCAAAACCTAATGACCGCTTAATAGGCCTACCGACCCTGATTTGACATGAGGTCTTCCGAGAGCACCCCATGGACCCCTTTCAAGTTCTACTAGGGAAAAGTCATCCAAATTTTGTACATAGGTCGTATGATATGTCCTAATGTGTTCCAAAGGCTCACTGTTCCATCAAAGTTGCATTTGGAACCCTAATGACCCCATAACAGGCCTACCGACCCTGATTCGACATGAGGTCTCTCGAGAGCACCCCGTGGACTCCTTTCGAGTTCTACTAGGAAAAAGTCATCCAAATTTGGTATGTAGGTCCTATGACATGTCCTAATACATTACAAAGGGTCACTATTCCATCGAAGTTGAATTTAGAACCCTAATGACCCCTTAACAGGCCAATCCACCCCGATTCGACATGTGGTCTCCCGAGAGCACCCCTTGGACCCCTTTCGAGTTCTACTAGGCAAAAGTCATCCAAATTTGGTACGTAGTTCCTATGACATGTTCTAATGCATTCCAAAGGGTCACCATTCCATCAAAGTTTCATTTGTAACCCCAATGACCCCTTAACAGGCCTACCGACCCCGATTCGACATGAGGTCTCCCGAGAGCAACCCATGGACCCCTTTCGAGTTATTTTGGGAAAAAGTCATATGGTTCATGGAATTAGGTCCTCTTACATGTCCTAATGCATTAAAAAGGGTCACAATTCCATCTAAGTTTCATTTCAAACCCTAATGCCCCCTTAACAGGACTACCAATGTCGATTCAACATGAGGTCTCCCGAGAGCACCCCATGGACCCCTTTCAAGTTCTAATAGGAAAAAGTCATCTAAATTTGGTACGTAGGTCCTATGACATGTCCTAATGCATTCCAAATGGTCACCATTCCATCAAAATTTTATTTGGAACCCTAATGACCCCTTAATAGGCCTACCGACCCCATTTGAACATGTGGTCTCCCGAGAGCACACCATGGACCCCTTTTGAGTTTTACTAGGCAAAAGTCATCCAAATTTGGGACATAGGTCCTATGACATATCCTAATGTGTTCCAAAGGGTGACCATTCCATCAAAGTTTCATTTGGAACCCTAATGACCTCTTAACAGGTAGGTACCGACCTCGATTCGACATGTGGTCTCCCGAGAGCACCCCAAGGACCCCTTTCGAGTTCTACTAGGCAAAAGTTATCCAAATTTGGTACGTAGGTCATCTGATATGTCCTAATGCATTCCAAAGGATCACCATTCATCGAAAGTTTCATTTGGAACCTCGATGACCCCTTAAGTCACCTATCGACCCCGAATCACACAATGGTCTCCCAAGAGCACCCCATGGACCCTTTTCAAGTTTGACTAATCAAAATTCATCTAAATTGTGGAGTTAGGTCCTCTGACATGTCCTAATGCATTCCAAATGGTCACTGTGCATCAAAGGTTGTCTCACGAGCCCTAATGACCCCTTAAGACGCCTAGCGACACTGATTGGACATGTGGTCTCCTGAGAGCACCCCATGGACCCTCTTTGAGTTGGATTAGGAAAAAGTCATTAAAATTTGATACATTGGTACTTGGACATGCCCTATTGCCTTCCAAATGGTCACTGTACATCTGAAGTTACCTCACAAACCCTAATTACCCCTTAAGACGTCTAGCGACCCCGATTCAACCTGTTGTCTCATGAGAGGATCTGTTATAACTTAAATTAAATATTAAAATAATATATAAAATATTTGAAAAAATATAATATTTAATAGACTAAATATATAATATATATATTATAAGATATATTAGATATTACATTTAATATATATTATCAAATATACAATATATTAATGTCCTATTCATTTTATATATTATATATATTAGACATTATATTATATTTTATTATATTATATACACAACAATATTTAATATATAATTTATAATATATACATATATATATTATGTAACATTTATATTATAATATAAAAATATTGCATTTAATATAAATCTAAACAGACTATATACTTAGGCCGTTTAAATTGATATTATCGAATATATAATATAAATAAATAATATATAATATATATACTATATAATATAAAATATAAAACATAAAATATAAAACCTAAATATAAAATATATAAATTATTCATTGTCAGGGTGAAAGAAAAAAACATCAAAATTAAAGGGAAATAAACAAAGAGTGGGAGGGGGAAACTTTTCAAATTTGAAATTAAAGCAAAATCGGGTAATAGCTTTGGAAACCAAAGCTCCATGGTCAACGCTGAAGGTGTGCAAAAAATGTGTTTTTTCTCTATTTTTCTTATGTCAACACTTCGACCATTAGGTTGACGACTTTTTTTCCACCCGATTTTGATAAAATGAAAAGGGTTTCTTCAGATGATTCTCAGCTTTCCATCGATATAAGTGCTGTCAGATTTTGAATTCGTTAAGTATTTATTAGTTATTTTCTAGTTCACTTACGTCTAAAGTCCTGATTGACATACTGATGGAAAAATAGCTATAACTTTCAAACCGTATAACATTTTTGAAATCTGAAAGATGCGTCACATTCTATGCTTCATCTAGTATAAGAAAAAATTAAAAAAAATTGAATTATGATAAGTTTTCAATGAGTTAAGGTGGTCAGACATGAGAGTTTTTAAATTCTGAAAGCGTTGTAGCAAAAAAATCATAATTAATTATCTGTTTGGAATAAAAATACCAAAAAATATGCGTCACATCTGGGCATGAGTCAACTACTTATATATAGAATATTATAAAAAAATATTATCATTTTCTTTTGATTAGGGTGGTCAGACATACACGTACTTCTTATTTTTTTGCTAAAATGTTTGTAGTGCTGTATTGCAATCTATACTTTTTACCAATCATATTAATTTTTTTTTAGAAAAGGCTTAGTAGTTTAGAAACTACATTCAATTTCCTACAAATTATATTCTTAAAACTTTTTGATATTAGGTTGATAACTAGTTCATTTTTTCAGGTCAAGTTGACTAATCCTGATTGTCTGATTTTTCATTGCCACTTAAGGGCATAGTTTGGCCCCTCATGATCCTGCACATACCCGGGGACTCTCTAGGAGCCCTAATGTGTGATAAGGTGTACTAGTACCCCTAGGGAGTCCCTAGAACCCCTTTTGACACATTAGAATGCTCAAGTGTGTCTTAAGTGGTATTAGGATCCCTTAAGACACACTTGAGCATTCTAATGTGTCAAAAGGGGTCATGGGGACTCCCTAGGGGTCCTAGTACATCTTATCACACGTTAGGACCCATGGAGAGTCTCCATGACCCCTTTTGACACATTGGTATGTTCAAGTGTGTCTTAAGGGGTATTAGGACCCCTTAAGACACACTTGAGCGTTCTAATGCATCAAAAGGGGTCATGGGGACTCCCTAGATGTCCTAATGCGTGATAAGGCACATTAGGACACCTAGGGAGTCCCCATGACCCCTTTTGATGCATTAGAATGCTCAAGTGTGTCTTAAGGGGTCCTAATACCCCTTAAGACACACTTGAACATTCTAATGTGTCAAAAGGGGTCATGGGGACTGCCTAGGGGTCCTAGTATGCCTTATCATACATTAGAACACCTAGGGTGTTCCCATGATCCCTTTTGACACATTAGAATGCTCAATTGTGTCTTAAGGGGTCCTAAGACCCCTTAAGACACACTACAACATTGCAATGTGTCAAAAGGGTTCATGGGGACTGTCTATGGATTCTAATGTGTGATAAGGCGTACTCGGATCTCTAAGGAGTCCCAATGACCCCTTTTGACACATTGGAATGCTCAAGTGTGTCTTAAGGGGTCATAGGACCCTTTAAGACACACTTGAGCATTCCAATGTGTCAAAAGGGGTCATGAGGACTCTCTAGGGGTCCTAGCATGTGATAAGGCATACTAGGACCCCTAGGGAGTCCCAATGACCCCTTTTGACACATTGGAATGCTCAAGGGTGTTTTAAGGGGTCGTAGGACCCTTTAAGACACACTTGAGCATTCCAATGTGTCAAAAGGGGTCATGAGGACTCTCTAGGGGTCCTAACACATGATAAGGCATACTAGGACCCCTAGGGAGTCCCAATGACCCCTTTTGACACATTGGAATGCTCAAGTGTATCTTAAGGGGTTGTAGGACCCCTTAAGACACACTTGAGTGTTCCAATGTGTCATAAGGGGTCATGGGGACTCCTTATGGATCTTAACACGTGATAAGGCATACTAGGACCCCTAGGGAGTCCCCATGACCCCTTTTGACACATTGGAATGCTCAAGTGTGTCTTAAGGGGTTGTAGGACCCCTTAAGACACACTTGAGCATTCCAATGTGTCAAAAGAGGTCATGGGGACTCCTTAGGGGTCCTAACACGTGATAAGACATAATAGAATGCCTAGGGAGTCCCAATGACCCCTTTTGACACATTGGAATGTTCAAGTGTGTTTGAAGGGGTCCTAAGACCTCTTAAGACACATTTGAGCATTCCAATGTGTCATAAGGGGTCATGGGGACTCCCTAGGGGTCCTAACGTGTGATATCTCAATCTCAATCCCTAGGGGTAATAATGTACCCACAATCCCTGCCATATTTCAGAGTACTGATGAGAAGCAATGGTGAAAGTCTAAGACAGAGGTTGTGCCGGCATTGAAGCGGTAAGACATTTTTCATAATATCACCGGGGGGTGGGGGGGGCACCATCGAAATGGCAAGGCTTTCCTCATAATGTGATGTCAGCACTGATCTCTTCTTTAAATTTCTTAATGCGGTCAGTTCTACGACATGTGCATCATTTCTAGTACAACTGCTCAATTTACCAAACTCTTCCCCACTCTCCATAATCTTCGACCGGTTCAAAGATCCATCCGGTTGTTCTTGTTTAACCTCCCAATGACTCTGTTCAGCTATCGGATTATCAATAGGCATGGTACAATTGTCTGGCACGACTAGAATCTATTTCGAGAACCTTTACAATTTAGCATTTTGATTGAAAAAGCAGGGAAAGATACCATTTCATAGCCACAAGTGGTGGAAACAGAGTGATTCTCTTGCCCTCAGCTTCTATAATCCGCCTGCAGTGAACTATTCTTCAAAGCCTCCATTTCTGCGTAGCTAGGGTTTTTGGCACCTATAAAAGGCACTACTATGCCATTGTAGGGACTCATGCTCGTGCTCTGAATCATATTAAATAATATTTAAAATGTAAAATGTATATTATATAATATTTAATATATAATATATAATATATAATATTATATATAATATATAATCTAATATATAGTTTTTTATATTAATATATATTAAATAATATTAAATATAACATTTAATATATAATTCATATTATATAATATTTAATATATAACTAATAACTATCAAATATATAACTATCAATTATATAACTATAATTGATAAAGTGGAACCAAATTTTAAAATTAGAAATTAGAGAAAGTGGAGGCAAACGAAAAATTTGAAATTCTGCTGCCAGATTCGGGTACCCAAAAATATCATGTACCCGATTAGGCTCGGTATTGGTCTATGCACCAAACCTACTTGGTCAACTCTTCAAGTGTCACAAAAATGTGTTTTTCTTCTGTTTCTCTCAGTTCCAGACTTCGACCATGTAGCTGACGACTTTTTTTCACTCGAATTTGATAAAACGAAAAGGGTATCTTAAGGAGATTATCAACTTTCTATCGATATAATTGCTGTCAAATTTTGAATTCGTTAAGTAATTATTAGTTATTTTCTAATCGAGCTACCTCTAAAGTGCTGATTTAGATACTGATTGAAAAATGACTATATCTTTCAAACAGTATAACATTTTTGAAATGCGAAAGATGCGTCACATTCTATGCTTCATCTAGTATAAGAAAAAATTAAAAAAAATTGAATTATGATAAGTTTTCAATGAGTTAAGGTGGTTAGACATGAGAGTTTTTAAATTCTGAAAGCGCTGTAGCAAAAAAATCATAATTAATTATCTGTTTGGAATAAAAATACCAAAAAATATGCGTCACATCTGGGCATGAGTCAGGTACTTATATATAGAATATTATAAAAAAATATTATCATTTGCTTTTGATTAGGGTGGTCAGACATACACGTACTTCTTATTTTTTTTCTAAAATGTTTGTAGTGCTGCATTGCAATCTATACTTTTTACCAATCATATTAATTTTTTTTTCAGAAAAGGCTTAGTAGTTTAGAAACTACATTCAATTTCCTACAAATTATACTGTTACAAATTTTTGATATTAGGTTGATAACTAGTTCATTTTTTCACGCCAAGTTGACTAATCCTGATTGTCTGATTTTTCATTGCCACTTAAGGGCATAGTTTGGCCCCTCATGATCCTGCACATACCCAAACGTTGAGAAAACTGATGATATCAGTTCTGCACCCACAACTATAGTTGATGTGGAATCCACTAATGCATCGCCTAAGGTGCCTAAGAGGAAGAAGCAAACTACCACAAGTCACCCTTCAACTAGAGCCACAAGAAGTAGAGGCAGAAATACACAACCACCTCCTGAGGTAGGATTCCTACCAAGTCTTCAAGTTTTAAGAACTAGAGTGGTAGAGGAAGGAAGGCTAGATCAGATAGCTAAATTCTATGACAGATACCATGAAATTGACAAGTCAGAGATCCATGAAATGCTAATCAAACATATGATCAAGTTCAAGAAGACAGTTCTAGAACTAAAGTTAGAGATTCCAGATAAAGTATGGGAAATCTTGGATTCCTTGAAAAGACAAGCAATAGAGGAAGATTTTAGAATCAGGGAGAAAATAATTGAGGACAATATGCCGGTATGTTCAATTGATGAGAAAATACTGCTGCTAGGATTGGTGAAACCATTCCTCAGAACTAAGATGAGGACATTACACATAATGAACAAAGATTATGAGCAGATAACAAAGGAAATAGAACAAGCTTTTGAGAAGGTGTTTTTAGAACAACACATGCAACCACCATCTATGCCCATAAGCCAAGCACCTATTGAGAAAAAGAATGCTTATGAGGTCACAAATATACCTATGACAGGTCCCCAGGACTCAACACCCTCAGTAACAATGCCCATAGTTGAAATTAAGTCTGCGACCAAGACTGCAACTCAAAAGGATAGACACAATAATGATAGCCAATGTGGAAATAGAAATGGCAGCCACTAGCAAAGATTTGGACAAATTTGAAGAAGCTTTTGTTTGTACACAAGAAGCATAAATTCTATGCGGTGATATTTCACCTAAGCACCAAGAGGAAGTATTGATAGAAGACATAATAGGACAAGAAGAAGAGGAGGAGAAAGAAGATGAAAATGAGAAAGAAGGAGAAAATGAGACATCAGATGAACCCTCAGTTGGAACACTTGTGAAGGTTAAGACAAAAGTGATGGACATCACACCTATCACTCCCATGCCATCTGCAACATTGTTGACAAGTTTGACCCCTGATACTACAAGCCTGGAATCTTGGGGAGAAGAAGACCTGATCAAGATCAGTGTCCTTGCTATGGAGAAGGCCAAGGAAAAACAAGTAATGAGAAATCCCTTATTTTTTGAGTCAATAGAATTCTTGAATAATCTACTGCTAGTAGAGACCAAGGTACAAAAGGTACACTCAACGAAGGATGTCAGCAACATCCTAACAAGCTTCAAGGAAAACTTCTCCTACCTAGAAGAATCAACGGCTAAGATATCAGAAAAGAAGTATCTTAAGAAGAGATTGGATGAGCTATCTGAAAACTTTTCACTTGACCTCAACTCTTTAAAGGTTGGTCAAGCTTCACTGAAAGAATTTTCAGCTAAAGGAAGGACACTCATAGCAGATTGCATGAACAAAGACAAGTTGATAGCAGATCTTTATAAGAAAATTTAGGAGGCAGAGGCTATGATAGATCAAGTCAGGAAATTAGTAGAAGATCCAAGTATAGATGTCAACATGTGTAACAATGTATACTAGGGAAAAGTGGACAAGATAGAAAATATAGAAAAAGAAATGTCTATAATAAGGGCAAGGCAAACACAGTTGAGAAATGCTCTTGCACCTTCACTAGATGTCTTGAATCAGAACATCAAGTAGATCGATGCCACCATGGTGACATATGATCAAGGTCCATGTATAGAGATAGAGAAGATGGAAAAGTTAACATATGCTTTGTGCACCCATCTACAGACAGTTGACACACTGAATAAATTTTGGGAGAATGAGATTGGTAAGCTAAAGTTAGCATATTCAGATGTCTTCACTTTGTAAGTACTTGTGAATACATTTTTGAGAACCTTTGTCATTAATGTCAAAGGGGGAGTAGAGTATGTAGAAAGAAGAATATGGAGCTTTGTAAATCATGAAAGAAAATATAGAAGGGAAGATATAAGTTAGAATATATATTAGAAATTTTGTGTAAGGGTACAGATAGTAACTTCGCCATATTCCTTTGTTGCCATTAATGACAAAGGAGGAGATTATTGGAAAGTTGACTATATTAAAGTATATGACTATATTTAGTGTTGTCATTATGGTAACAAAGTCATATAGAGTTTTGGAGTCAATGCACATTATCATAAGGTCAGAATATGACTAAGTATAGAAGACTAGATATTTGGCAGAGCAACAATAGTTTAGAGCATCAGTGCACGTGCATATGATCTAGTTATGGTATGCACCATTGAATTC
The DNA here is from genome assembly GCA_027943335.1 of Chamaecyparis obtusa. Classification (NCBI taxonomy): domain Eukaryota; kingdom Viridiplantae; phylum Streptophyta; class Pinopsida; order Cupressales; family Cupressaceae; genus Chamaecyparis; species Chamaecyparis obtusa. Next base: position 659,561 of record BSBK01002776.1, on the reverse strand, counting down.
AAGCTTGTAAATATGTATTCATTCTAAGTCTAAGAGTGCATGATCAGATGAGACAGTATGATGAAGATATAGACTGTTGAAGAGGTACAGCTAGTAAACACCAGAACAAAATAGAGTATTGAGCTGACTGTTTCTATTTTGATTAGCGGTTATAATAATGTTTTGTAAAGGCTATGCACCTATTGTAATTAGGTTGTAGACATGTAAAAATATTTTATTGTAAACATTCTTGAGCCAATTCACTTAGAAGCATTGTATGTAATCGGTTAAAGGGCCAACCTAGTTAATAGTTTTGTAAGCACATATAAATATGACATGCACCTTGGTAATTATGTAGCGACATGAAAAGAGAAAAAGGAGAGAAAAGTAGAAGTATGCAAAGAGAAGTCAGTGTGTTGTAGAGCTTCACAAGAGGTTGAAGCATTAGCGCATGAAAGGAACTGATCTGACAAGCAGTGTCACAACACCAGTTCATCCAACAAATATAGTGTGTATTTGAGATAAGAAGGTTGTAGCCTTCACCACTTGAGCAGTGAGCTCTAGGATAGTGTGTCCCCACCCCTAATAGGATTATTGTAAAAGACTCCTAATAGGGTCTGACCCTTGACCAAGTCACTGTACTAAAAGCATTGTAATGAAGAACTCCTAACAGGGTTACAAATCTTTTAACAAGGATCACAAGACACTAGTGTAGTTCTTAGTGGGTGTCAATTCCCATCGAGGTTTTTAACTTTTTGGGTTTCCCCATAACCATATTGGTGTTATGTTTTGTGATTGTTTATCTTGTTTACATTAATTTTTATTTCAGTACTTAAGCAATCAAGTTAAGTTTCAAGAGTAAAGTAAAAAGATTAAATATAGTGAACACTGATTCACCCCCCCTCTCAGTGTTCCCATTCCTAATAACTGAAACTTATAAGCTGCAATATGTTATGCGCTCTTAACCAAACATTCTTAAATTACCACCAAACATGAAACCAAAAACACATATTATAATGATAGGCGCAACTGCTGAAACGATATAAACTTGTTAGCTTCACTAGATAAACCCTAGAAACTGTAACTGGCAAATAGAAACATCATAACTCAACTTGTACTGAAAAACTAATACTATGTCCATAGACATAGCTTCACAAACATTTCTACAATATAAATATAAATTTTCAAGGTTCCAACATAACCATACTAAGAATCAGCTTGTAACACTGTCAGGAACACTACTGTTACAAACAACTACACAATTGTCTTTGCTCAGAATCAACCTCTGTGTCTATGATATCGTGATGATAACATGTCCATAAAACATATGTTCAGGGCTCTCTGCATAGAACTACAATGCTCGTTGCTTACAATATGTTGTCATCAATGACAAACATATAGTCAACACTGGCTTGCTGGCAAATCTCCAACATAATTTCCATTGCTAAGGTATAATACACTTCATATTTTAAATCTAGTCTGTACTCTATGATAGAACAATCTCTTTTATTTTATTTTATTTCAAGGTTGATTCCAAATCAGGCTTTGACTGAAGAAAACCCCTCTCTACACAAAAAATTTCTCTTTTTTTGTGTGCAAGTACAAGTGACATTCACACCAACTAAGATCTATTAACAGTTTTCCAATTTTTTTTAAAATCTAGGCATTGAGGTCACATAGATTTGACCAAAGTTTTATGAATTTACATACTAGAATATGATGTTGTTGGAACTCTTCTCTATCACAATCCAGACCATCTAACTACACGTCTAGGATAGTAGCAAAATATCTAACCAAAAACACACATATGTGCTCTTGAGAAGCACATATGTCTACAACAATAAGAGTCTTTTAATGATGAGGTGACACTACAATAGGTTGTGCATGAGGATATAAAAATAAATGGTGGGGGAGAGCTTCCTACTACCAAGAAACCACACCAAAATCCTTATTGGTTTAGCGGAAATTCAAGGCTAAGTGATTGTTTCAATGCACTAAGGATAATGAAAAGTAAATAGTTAAATTTTAGAAGACTCCCTTGAAAAAGGATTTAGTTAAACGTATGGAAAAATAGGCAAATACATTAATTACCATAGTTATGTTCTTTTATTTAAAAAAATTAATTTATATGAAAATTAAGGGTATGAGGGTGGTAGTTATCGACTAGTTTAAGCCTTAAGATGTAGTGGTTGTGTCTATAAATCTCCAATTCTTTATTATATTTAGACAAACATAATTAGCCCTAAATTACTTTTCACCATCACTAATTTTGTTTATAATCTAATAGTTTGAGTTCTATTTTAGACCCCATAGGCATTGGAGCATTATGGGTATATTTTGTCCCATTAAATTTAACCCTAGAAATTAGATTATAAATAAAATAAGTGGTAGTGATTAAAAATTGGTGGTATGGCCCTAAAGTAACCAATAAATATATAGTATTAAGTTGGTGAATTAATTTATTTTTCTTCTACAACTTATTAAATTTAGGCAAATTAAATCTAATTAGGTATCAAGTATTGTGGAAAAATTTTAAGATTAGAATTTCGAAAAAAATAATTTTTCTAGTGATTTAAAAGGGACTAAAATAGATTTTTGAAAAAAGTAGTGATTTAGGTCATCATAAATCTTGTTCTATTATCCAAATTTTAATCCCCAATCTCAACTATTATTTGAATGGTAGAAATTCTTGTACTATTCAAAATTCTAAGCACCTATAATTAGATGCTTTTAATTAGGCCCCATTTTAGCATGAATGGGATTCCACATTGATTTGCGATATTTTAGCACCACATCACCTATATTTATACCTTTATTTCCACATTCTCGACTTCTAAAACAAGTTTCACCACATTTTAGCGAGAGTATGTCGCCGAGGCCAACCTATTGCCTAGTTTTTTCCTTGAAATTCAAATTTGGGGCCCATCTCATTGGTTAAGTGGGATTTCCAGATTCTCGTTGACCTCCTTTGAGTTTTGGGCCTCAATTTATGTTGAGAGGTATAAAAGAAACCTATCTCTCCTCATTTTGGTCATGAGCATTTATATATATATGATCAAGATTTTAGTATAGCATCATAAGAATTCAAGAGCTCTCCTACAATTTCACATAAAAGCATTCTCAAGAAAGATCTCAAGAAGTCTAAGGAATTTTAAAGGAAATCTTCTCCATGGATCAATCTTATTTCCCCTATTGAAGGCTAAGAAAAGGAGTCCACCATTAAGGAAGATTATCATAAGACAAACATCCATCTATATACATTTAAACACTCAAGTCTTCAACTTGTTGAGTCATCTCTCTCTCTCTAGCATTATGGAAAACTAAAACATCCATAATTTGATTTTATCTTTCATGATTTTCTTTTTGGATTTTTGTGTGGATTCAAAGCTATTGCATCAACATAGTTGATCACATTCAAAGAAGAATTTGCATTTCCAAGGTATAATACACTTTATATTTTAAATCTAGTCTCTACTCTATGATAGAACAATCTCTTTTATTTTATTTTATTTCAAGGTTGATTCCAAATCAGGCTCTGATTGAGGAAAAAACCTCTCTACACAATAATTTGCTCCTTTTTTGTGTGCAAGTACAAGTGACATTCACACCAACTCAGATCTATTAACAATTTTGCAATTTTTTAAAAATCTAGGCATGGAGGTCACATAATTTTGACCAAAGTTTTATGAATTTACATACTAGAATATTATGTTTTTGTAGTTCTTCTCTATCAAAATCCATACCATCCAACTGCACCTCTGGGATGGTAGCAAAACATCTAACTAGAAACAAAAATATTGATGGAGATGAATCACCAAATCCCATGGAAGAGTTTGTTGATGGAGAGACCTGGGAGGTTTTGTCATAGTGGGCCTTGGGTCAAATCCATTCCCTTTAGACTTGGAGGTTACCAAAAATAGAGAAATGGTAGCATTCACTAACCCTAGCATTGTCATTGAGGGCCACTATGTAATTTTGCATGTTGTCTAAGAGAAGCCTCGAACCCATTCTAGAGCTAGAAAAACTAGTGTGAATTGCTATCATCATGAAAGTCACCTACAATAGCGATTGAGTAGAGGAATGAGAGAAGGATCCACACGTCGAGCAACAATGCTAATAACAAAGAATTTTTTATTAAGTTTTTATATTTTCTTAACTTCACACAATATTGTGTTACTCAATTTTTGATAGGCTTCACCTATAAGATTTCTTGCAACCGTTAGTTGTCTAAGACAAACAACTATTATAAAATGGTTCCAAGTTTCCATTAAATGATTTTGAGAGCATAGTTTTACCCACAATCCCAAAACATCACCAAATAAATGATGGAAGGGATATCACAGAATGTTTGAAAATAATAATTAAAATGCATCAGTCAGCCCTAGAAAGTGTATGCTTACAGAGAAAAGATCCCCATCAGCATGAATATGACAGGTAGAGATCGATCTATTCTTCCTACATCATTGTTTTTGTCATTTTATTTTCCAAATATTTTATTCCAATTTTTTGGGATCAACAAAGAAAGAACTGTCTCATTTATCATACCTAGATGAGAAAAAAATCTAAAATTCATTTTATAGTTTCATATTATTTTCCAATTTTGATTTTAGAATTATAGGAAATACCCAAGTCAAATAGCACATTAAATCAATGGGTAACACTTTGCACCTTATCTTGGGCATCCTAGGTTAGATTTTTATTTCTTACTTCTTTTTTTTTACTCTTATTTCTATGGGGGGAGTATGATCTCACATTCAATTTAGTCAAAATTCACTGTAATGTATGGATTTAATTGCCTTACAAATGTTGCAGGGAATATTTTTGGAGTTTCCTTCTTTGTCACACATGTGCATGTATTTTAATTTAGTAAAAAAAAATCTTTCCCTATAAGAAATCTTGGGTTTTGAAGTTTGAATCCAATAATTTCTTGTTGTTTAATACATGAGGTAGAGATAAATTATATTGTAATGAGGGGATCTACATAGGAGTTCTCTGACATCCCATATGTGGTTTTTCTTTTGAATTTCCTTCTCTACACTTGAAATGTCCCCTTTCTAATTTTATATGATATTTAAAGCCTCTAATCAGATTTTAAATCAAACAACCAATATATTCAAAAGATCAACCAATTTCTCAATAAAACCCAAATCGGGTATGCCCGGAATAGTGCCAAAAACTTCATAGCTTCACATATTATTGATAAATCTAAAAGTAGACATTTTTACAGAAATTTCACCAGCATAACGGCCTACAAAATAAAATTTCCAGATCTGTATAGAGTTTACACAAAAGCTCCCAAACGGAGGAAAAAAACAATGCTCATCGGGCTCCCAAAAACAACACAAAATAGCCTGGAAACACCACAAAACACTAATAATCTATCACAAAAGTATAACCACGACCCAATACATATATTTAGATCTATTTTAACATCAAAATGTCTACAATACAGCAGCAAACCAAACTGATATGAAATACTCAACCGGAAACACCAAACTCTTACAAGAAACACACCCGAAAACTCACAAATTTGCACTGTTCAGCACAAGGGCAAACTCTGCATGAGCTTGCACATGGAATGGCCTCAAAATCCCATCCTTATCCTTCCTAGAAACCTATGAAATCCCATCTTTGGGTCTCCTTCTCCACAGGTTTGGCAGCCTCTGAAGAACAACAAAGCAATGAGCAAAAATTAAGTTCTAGAATGAGCCCGAAATGCCTCCAAACCCCTTTAAAAGAGGGTATAACCCTAAATAATGACCAATAGGGGTGAATAATACATATTTTAATAATAATTTTCATTTATTAATCCATTGGTTTCCAAAGATTAGCCCCTTTTCCTGAAACTTCACTTTTTGAGCTTGCCAGCCTTAGCAAAAGTTATTGTTTTTAATTATTTGAAAAGGGGACATGACAAGTCCTCCCTCCCAAATATTGCTTGTTCTCAAGCAATGAATGTTGGGATGCTCAAGAATATGTACTCCTTCCCAAGTTGCATCCTCCAATGGTAATCCTTTCCATTTGACCAAATACTCTGTGATGCTCCTATTTCTCAATCTTTTCTCTCTTGTATCCAAAACCTCTTCTGGTATCAAAACTAATTTCCCTTCATCATCAAGAGGTGGTAATTCTATAGATACTATGGTTTACTGGCCTAGAACCTTCTTCAGGCAAGAGACATGGAAAAAATTATGTATTTTGCTGTTTGGTGGGAGCTCCAATTCATAAGCTACCTCTCCTACCTTCCTGATGATCTTATAAGGCCCATAGAACCTTGGCTTGAGCTTCTCTACCCCACTTCTCTTCAAGGTGATTTTCTCATATGGCTGCAACCTGACAAATACCAAATCTCCCACCTCAAAAGATCTTTCATTCCTTTTCCTATCAGCATACAACTTCTGTTGGTTCTGTGCATGTTGTAGATTATCCTTGAGGGACCTTATTATGTCTTAGCTTTGCTTAACAAAATCACTTGCTGCAGGTACTCTGCTATCTGAAAGTACTAGATCAACAAAGGAAAGGGAATCATAACCATAAAGAGCATAAAAAGGAGGCATACCAATAGACATGTGATGAGATGTATTGTAACAATACTCCCCTAGGTGCAACCATTTCACCCAAGCATGTTGTTGATTTGAAACATAGTTCCTCAAATATCCCTCTATCCATTTATTAACTATCTCTATTTGTCCATCTGTTTGAGGGTGATAGCTAGTACTGGGAGTGAGTTCAGTTCCTACCAAATGAAAGAGCTCCTTCCAAAAAGAGCTGAGGAATCTACTGTCTCGGTCATTGACAATGTTTCTAGGCAAGCCATGTAACCTAAAAATTTCCTTGAAGAACAATTTTGCCACTTGTGATGCCTTGAAATCAGATGTGATGGGAAAGAAATGTGCATACTTAGTTAGTCTATCTACCACCACATATATGCAATCATTACCTTGAACCTTGGGCAGCCTAGTGATGAAGTCCATGGAAATACTTTCCCATTTTTGTCCAGGAATAGGAAGTGGCTGCAATAACCCTGTAGGAAAAATTTGCTCACTCTTGTTTTGTTGGCATACCATACATTCCTTAATATGTTTAAGGACATCCTCCTTCATACCCTTCCATGAAAAATTCTCTCAAAGTTTCCTGTATGTCTTGAAGTATCCTTGATGACCAGCCAAAGGTGTGTCCTGAAAGGCCCTCAATATCCTCTCAGTTTTTGATCCTGGCACTAAGAAGATCCTATTTTTATAATAAATCAATTCATCAAAAACCTTGTACCTGTTATCATCCACTAACTTATCCAAAATCTTGGTAGAAAATGAATCTTTAGCATACTCTAAAAGTATGGAGACTTTCCAATCAACAGAGATAGATGTTAAGGAACACAAAGTGGGCTTTCTTGAGAGAGCATCAACAACCACATTATTCTTTCCTTTCATGTATTCAATATCAAAATCATAAGCTTGCAATTTGATTACCCATTTTTGTTGATGATCATTCAAATCCCTTTGGTTCAAGAAGAACCTGAGGCTATTATGGTCTATCTTTACAATGAATCTCCCACATACCAGATATTGTCTAAACTTATGAAGTGCATGCATGATTGCCAACATTTCCTTATCATAGATGGAGTAACCTTTCTCTAATTGATTTAATTTTCTACTCTCAAATGCTATTGGATGTCCCCTTTGAGTTAGGATAGCCCCTATACCTTCTCCAGAAGCATCACATTCAACAACAAAAGGTAAAGAGAAATTTGGAATTGCAAGCACAGGGCATGAACTCATTACCTCCTTAAGCTTATCAAATGTTTTTTGTGCCTCTTCTGTCTAAATAAAAGCTCCTTTCTTTGTCAAATCAGTCAAGGGGGCAGAAAGCTGAGAAAATCCCTTGACAAATCTCCTATAGTAGCTACACAACCTGAAGAAACCTCTCAACCGTGTAAGATTAGTGGGTGGAGGCCAATCCAAAATTGCCTGGATTTTTTGTTGATCAACCTGTACTCCTTTAGAACTTATAATATGTCCCAAATATAGGATCTTTGTCAAACCAAATTCACATTTAGATAGCTTAGCATAGAAGGATTGCTGCTCCAAGATTCCCAAAATAGTGTCTATGTGCTTTAGATGCTCTTCCCATGTTTTACTGTAAATCAAGATATCATCAAAAAATACCAAAACAAATTTTTGAAGATGCTTGCTGAATACCTTATTCATACAAGATTGGAATGTTGCTGGTGCATTAGTGAGGCCAAATGGCATAACAAGAAATTCAAAGTTCCCATAGTGACATCTAAAAGCAGTCTTTTCCACATCTTCCCTCCTCATGCGGATTTGATGGTACCCTGATCTTAAGTCAATTTTTGAGAAGTATACAACACCATGTAACTCATCAATGAGTTCATCTATGCATGGTATAGGATACCTATTTTTTATGGTCTTCTTGTTTAGAGCCCTGTAGTCTATACACATTCTCATTGTACCATCCTTTTTCTTGACAAGTACCACAGATGATGCAAATGGACTAGAGCTAGGCCTTATGAATCCCATGTCCAGGAGTTCCTTAATAGTTTTTTCTATTTCTTCCTTATAACCTCTTGGATGGTGGTATGGAGTTGTTTTAACTAGTTTGGCACCCTATTCTAACTCTATAACATGCTCAAAACCTCTATCTGGTGGTAATCTTGGAGGCAAATCATTGAAAACTATACTATGCTTATCAAGAATATTTTGAATTTCAAAATGGGAATTACCTTGATTCTTTGGAGAGCTTGTTGGATGGATTATGACTCCTGCTGCCCATTCTACTTGTCCTCTTCAAAAAGTCCTCTCCATCCTCTTTGCAATGACCACCTTAGGTGCTCCATTCGATAAGCCTCTCAATAAGACTTCTTTCCCATTGGAATGAAATTTAAACTCCATAGTTTGATGGTTCATGTAATAGCCTCCAATAGAGTGCAACCATTGAACACCCAATACAAGATCTGTCTCCCCAATGCCAACAACATATAAGTCATCACATAAATCATAATCTCCTAAGGTCATCTTGAGTTGTTTCACCACCTGTGTGCAAGGCATAGTGAATCCATCAGCTATAGTAACATTGAATCCCTCAAAATCTTCTTCTTTAAGCCCTCTTTTCATGAGAAATCCCTCATTAATAAAATTGTAGGTTGCCCCACTATCAAGAAGAACTGTCAACCTTTTCCCTGCTAGTACCCCTCGAATTTGAAAGGGATGGTATCTTGGGACTCCTGATAATGCTGCCAAAGTGCCATCCTTGCTGATTTCTTTTTCTTTCTCTTCTTCTTCCTCCTCCTTAGTATCATGAAACTCCTCATTCTCATCTGAATCAGATTCTGAAGCAACTTCAATATAGTGCACTTGACCTTTCCCCAAACATCTATGTCCTGGAACCCATGGTTCTCTACAAGTGAAACAAAGCTTTTTCCTTCGTAATTCACTCCTAGTCTCTTCATCTACCTTCTTTTTTGCTACATTTATCACATTCTTTGGTGGTGGTGCTGGAAAAGTCTTTTTCTAGAAATTCCCCTTATGTTGCCAAAGATTTGGGGGTTTTTGATTAGTGACTGGTTTCATAGGCACACAAGTTTCAAGTTGCAAGCTTCTTTTGATAGCTTCCTGTAAGTTTGAGGGTGAGAAAGCCTTAACCAAACCCTTAACAGAATTTTCCAAACCATCAAGGAAAAGATAAACAATCCTCTCTTCACTCATATTAGGTACCATAACAGACACTTTTTGAAACTCTTCTACATACTCATTAACTGATTTGGTTTGCCTCAACTTTGACAATTCTTTAAAATACTCTTCATCATCCTTGAGATCAAATCTATCTATCACTCTTTGACTAAAATCATCAAATGTAGTTACTTGATCATGACCTTGAGTTGTCATTCCATGATACCACCAATCATAGGCTGCATCTTCCAAGTGTAGACTTGTGAATTGAATGGCATCACTCTCCTTCATGGGGTTAAGTGTGAAGAAGGTCTGTAATTTTTGTAGCCATGCTCTAGCTGAAATTTTATTTGTTCCATCAAAAGTAGGTGCTGTAAACTTGCTTATTTTATTTTTGAGCTCTCTTCCACTTATGTCATGCTCCCTATTGTACTCTTTCTTGGGCATCAAAGTGTTCATCATATCCACATATTCTCTAAAAGGAACCGAACTATGAAAGTCATCATCTAAGCCATTGTAAGTAGCTCTTAATGCAATCAAGTTACCTGTAACCTCTTCCATAGGACTAAGGGCTAGATTTGGTACTCGTGGCTCATCTGTAGGAAAGAAAATAGTTTTTGTTGATTTAGATGGTGTGGGTTTTAGATTTCTTGGCTCCTTTGAAGTTCTCCCTTTCTCATTAGTAGATACAATTCCTTGCAGTTTTTCTGTCAATATCCGCAAAGCCTCTCTAGTTTCTGCCAAACTATCCACTGTTTGCTTTTGAGTATTCTGGATGTCCTGGAAGAATTTATTTTCCATCTCATCTGGGTCAGCCATACTTGTTCCTTCCTTGGATTTTGTACTTATATTTTCAACTGGAGGTTTGATAAAAATTTCTTTATTCTTTTCTCGTTGCAAATATCTCTTTTCTCTTTCACTTAGTTGCATACAAACTTCTACAAACCCTCAGGCTAGCAAGATCATAGCTCTGATACCACTGAAATGTCCCCTTTTTGATTTTATATGATATTTAAATCCTATAATCATATTTTAAATCAAACAACCAATATATTCAAAAGATCAACCAATTTCTCAATAAAACCCAAATCGGGTATGCCCGTAATAGTGCTAAAAACTTCACAGCTTCACATATTATTGATAAATTTGAAAGTAGACATTTTTATAAAAATTTCACCAGCATAACGGCCTACAAAATGACATTTCCAGATCTATATAGAGTTTACACAAAAGCTCCCAAATGGAAGACAAAAACAATGCTCATTGGGCTTCTGAAAACAACACAAAATAGCCCGGAAACACCACAAAACACTAATAATATATCATAGAAGTATAACCATGACCTAATAAATATATTTAGATCTATTTTAACATCAAAATGTTTGCAATATAGCAGCAAACCAAACTGATATGAAATGCTCAACCGGAAACACCAAACTCTTACAAGAAACACACCCGAAAACTCACAAATTTGCACTGTTCAGCACAAGGGAAAAATCTACATGAGATTGCAGATGGAATGGCCTCAAAATTCCATCCTTAGCCTTCCTAGAAACCTACAAAATCTTGTCTTTGGGTCTCCTTCTCCATAGGTTTGGCAGCCTTTGAAGAACAACAAAGCAATGAGCAAAAATTAAGTTCTAGAATGAGCCCGAAATGCCTCCAAACCCCTTTAAAAGAGGGTATAACCCTAACTCACGACCAAGAGGGGTCAATAATACATATTTTAATAATAATTTTCATTTATTAATCCATTGGTTTCCAAAGATTAGCCCCTTTTCCTGAAACTTCACTTTTTGAGCCTGCCAGCCTTAGCAAAAGTTATTATTTTTAATTATTTGAAAAGGGGACATGACAACACTTGGTACAAAATTCCCTTTATCTCAAATGAAAATACTCTGGTCTCTCTTTTTGATGGTCAAGGAATTATTTTAGAAGCAATTTATGTGTGCCTCTACCTAGTTTATTCTCCTTCAAAATATAGGGTAAGGAATGGGCCATGAATAAATTCATTACAAAGTGATGAAAACTTGGAGAAATCTCAATGTAGATTTTAATGGGTGGCACCAACAACATATTGCCAGCACGAATCTAAAATATTTTTTGTCAACACAGATTTAAAGTATGCAGTAGTAGAGAAACACATGAGGGCCCACAAAGAAGAGGGGATGGAATATCCAAAAAAGTAATAATTTTTTTAAACATGCCTAAGTATAACAAAACTCACGATGAAAATGAGTTAATTATTTAAATAAATTTTATTAATTTTATATATATAAATAAATTATTAACATTGGAATAAAAATAGGCTAGTAATTTTTATTTTTTTACTGAATATATTTAAATGGTTTTAAATGGTTTTATTTTTATATTATTAGTCCCTGCCTATTTATAGGTAGAGACTTATGTTTTCATGTCAACTATCTCCTATTAGTTTGCATTTCTTTCCCAGATATTTATATTTATTTCTAATGTTATGTGTAATGTTTTGAACAGTGGAATTTATATTTTCAAAAAATACAAAATCTTAAATTTTTTATTGGACTAAAGCATTTTTCCCGGGGGTAAAAATAATTTTTAGATTGGTAAATACCAATAAATAAATAAAATGGTGGACAACTATTTTGTTGCATTCTCCCATTCACATGGCTTGCGTATGGCTGAGGACAGTTTCTGACGGTTTCCTTACTACAAATTTAAGATTTGCAGTTGGAATTAAGATTTATAGTTGGCATTGTTAATACCATAGTGCATTGTGCATTTTTTCAACCTTCAACATCGTGAGGAGAGGGTTTAGCTTCAATTCTGCAGTCAATTTTCTAGGTTTTTTTCCCAGATATATAAAGTTATGTTTGACTGGTTGTGTGGAGCTTCTGCAAATCCATTAGAAACGTGTCTTCTTCTTTGGTTGAATGGAGTTCTCACTTATAACAATATAACATCCTTGTGTTTAAACCATTATTCTCAGAACAAAGGAAAAAGGTATGCAATTTCTATTCTGGTGTTCAGTTTTGCTTCGATTTTATGTTCAGTTTTGCTTCAATTTGTTTCTCTATTTAGGTTTTTATTTTACTTATGGTTTTATACATGTCTTACAACTCCTATAGTTAGGTGGCATTTATGAAACATGCTTTGTCCCTTAGAGAAAGTTCTCCTCTCAATATACTCGATATGGAAGGCTCTATTTTCTGGCTGTTTTAAGCCGCCACAAATCCATCAAAAAGGCATTGATTGAGCTAATTACAATGGTTCATTTCTTTTATTTCTTCCATGGGATTCTAAAGTTATCTGCAAGTAATATTCTCTTTTTTTTCTTTGGGCAAATTTGGCCTGCTGTGAAATTTTTCATTCTAAAATTATTTTTAAAAAAAAAGTGAATAGACTGAAGCAACAACTGTAGAGAGATTGTCTTGGTTCATCTCATTGCTTTGCTATGGTAAGTTTTAACAATTTTCCTACAAAATATGCCTTTTTCTTTTCTAGGAATTTATATGTAGCCAGATCACTTTTTCATTTTGTTTTGTTTCCAACCCTAAAACCCTGATTTTTTGTAGTAGCAGCTCTAGGGAGATTGGTTTTGGTTCGCATCATTTTCTAGTTGTGGCAGGGCTTGCAATTTTTTCCTAAAAAATCTTCCCATTTTTTCTCATTTGCATCTTTACATAGCAAGACAATTGATGCACAATCTTGGGGTATGTCATCTTTCCATGGTTTCAGAAAATTTTGTTTTTAATCTTACGTGATCAAATTATTTTGTTATTTTTAATTCTCTTGTGAATGCTTAAAACCCTGATATTTTCAAATTGACTTTTTATTATGCAGTTAGATTGAGGTAGGAACTATAGGATGATTGGTTTTGGTTTGACTCATTCTTATACCATGGTAAGGTTTCATAAATTTATTGCAAACTCTAGCCTTTTTTTCATCAGCATGGTTGACATTAAAACATAATTTATGGTTAATCTGAGGCAAGCCACTTGCCACGGTTTTGTTAAATTTTAAGACCTTATGTGCCTGATCTAAGAATTAGTGTTAATATGGAAGAAGTGGACATGGTGCTATTAGAAAATAAAGATCCCCAAGATAACTGAGAGGGGGGGGGGGTGAATCAGTTATCTGATAATTAAAACATTTATCAACTTCAACATCAACTTCAATAGATTTAAACCATATAATCAATGTAGTAACCAACCATAGAAAGATAATCATACATAATGACACAATAACACAAGATATGTTAACTAGGGAACCTCTTGATCAAAGAGTAAACCCCGGTGGGAATGATGCCCACAAAATGATGCACTACTATGAAAGTTCACTTTGAGAGGATGGACCCTGTTAGGAGTCTTATGAAATACATTCAGTACATATGAATCTCTGTTATGAGATTTTGAATCCCTGTTAAAAGATTCTAACTTGGTTAAGAGTTATGGAAGATAGAAGGACCCACTGCCCAAACAGCTTCAAGGCAAGATCTCTGAACTCACTGTCCAACAGATCTTAGGATTATTCAATAGAATAATATGAAATATGTTACCTCCTTCATACTATGCCAAAACCGCACTCTCTACTACACAAGATCACAAATCCAGATCTCTATACTTCACAAGTCTTCCTTCATCACTGAATTAGCTCTTTTCTTCACCTCATGCATATATTCGCATCACAAATTTCACAATTTCATATCACAACTATTACTATCCCATTCACAAAAATGAAAACATTCCTTCCTTTATACCACACTCAAATAATTACAAATGAGTCGGCATGCAAATACAAAATAATAATTTCAACACGCTACACCAAAAATTACATAAAACTGTCAGCTTCCAGATACAATAACTTTCCAATCGTGTGACCTCGAAGTTTGCACTGTGAACCACATGACCACCAATGAGTCTCAAACTTCACTTTAACTGTTCAGAATTAGATTCCATCCCGGTTAGGAGATATCCTCTGATTACCAAAAATCGCTACTCAAGAACACTGCCATAATATTGCTTCCACCAAAATGCTTATAACTTTCATGAATGAATGAATTTATTTTTGTGCTCTTAACCATATATTAATAACACACCAAAGAACATACCATCAACTGCACATAATCCCAAATGCAATATCCCATGTGCACAAAACAAAACTATGCCTGCTACTCTGCTAATCTCCAGAATATCACTGTGTTGACATCAATGACAATCATAGTCATGAATGCAACAACCACTGCTACATAATGATTGCCAATCATTAAGCATTCATTCCTAACAATATCCCCCATTGGCATTGATGGCAATATAGATGAAAAAATCCAATGTTCCAAAAATCCAATCACTGCTGCTCAACTGTTCTGTTGCTCTTCATCAATCAAATCTTGCTTCATTTTCCTATTCAGTCTCTCCAACAAATGTAGTTTCTCAATGTTTTTCATGATTCTCTCCCCCATTGACATCAATGATAGAAATTCCATCACTATGTCAAACAATAGCTCAATGTCAAAAGACACTGTTAGAAAATACATTCACAAGAGTCCTCATGACTCAGCTCAGATACACATACTCCCCCATAGAGGAAGTACCAACATCCAGTCCAGAAGAAAGATAGGTGCATAAACCATTGGATGGATGCAACCATCTACATCTTTACTCAAGAGTAGGTTGGGGCATAACCCCAAGCATACCTCTCAGATACTCAAATGTATCCTTCAGTAAGGGCTTAGTAAATATGTCAGCTATCTGTTCCTTTGTGCTAATGTACTCCAGTCTGACTTCTTTATCTACAACTTTTTCTCTTACAACATGATACTTGATCTCTATATGCTTAGTCTTAGAATGCAATACAGGATTCTTAAACATACTAACTATACTAGTATTGTCACAATGTATGACAATAGGCTCATCAAACTTAATTCCAATATCCTTCAGCATTTGCTTCATCCAAATTATCTAGTTACAATTGTTTGCTACTGCTACATACTCTGCTTCTGCTGTACTCTGGTGTTCCAACTGGTTTACAATTCTCCATACTGAATCTTTTCAACAAATCATTCAAGTACTTTGTCTGACTTACAAAGATACCATCTTTGTTTTGTGTTATCTGTAATCCCAAAAATTATTTCATCTCACCAATCATACTCATTTCAAATTCAGTCTTCATTTCATTAGCAAATTTGTCACTAGCTTCATCTTCTCCTCCAAAAATAATGTCATCAACAAAAATAACTATAACTAATAATCCATTCTCAATTTCTTTTGTGTACAAGTTACTATCATTTGTTCCTTTTATAAATCCCAATTTTAACAAATACTTATCCAATCTAGCATACCAAGTTCTAGGTGCTTGCTTTAGTCCATACAATGCTTTCTTTAGTTTACATACCATGTCTCCTTCTTGACTCAAAGGAAAACCTTTAGGCTGCTCAATGTAGACTTCTTCCAATTCACCATTCAAAACTATTGACTTCACATCCATCTGATACACTTTGAATTTCTTAAATGCTGCATAAGCCAAAAACATTCTTACTGCTTCAAGTCTTGCCACAGGGGAAAAAGTTTCTTCATAGTCAATTCCTTCTTGCTGCGAGTATCCCTTACATACCAATCTTGCTTTTCTTCTTACTACTTCTCCTTGTTCATTCATCTTGTTTCTGAATACCCATTTAGTTCCAATCACATTCTTGTCTTTAGGTCTAGGGACCAATTCCCATGTCTTGTTCTTGTCAATTTGATCTAGTTCTTCCTTCATAGCATTAATCCAATATTCATCTTCACAAGCTTCACTAGTAGATTTAGGTTCAATTTGAGAAATCAAACATAAATGTACCTTCTTTCTAGTCATAACTCCTCTGTCCAAACTTCCAATCACTTGCTCAACAGGATGATGTCTTGAAATATACCTGTTAGGTGTCATAGTCTCAGATCTTGTCTCAACTATAGATTCTTCTCTCTTTCCTTCAGCATGACTTTCATTCAAAAATTCACTATCAGTCTCAAAAAATTATTCAGTAGTTTCAATATTAGGCTGAGGGTTAGTTCCTTCATCAGATTCATAATCAAGAATTCTTTCCTGAATTTTAAACTTCTCATCAACTTTCACATTTGCACTTTCAACAATAGTCTCAGTTCTCTTATTGTAACATCTATATGCTTTTCTTTTCAAAGAATATCCAAGAAAAATTCCTTCATTACTTCTAGGATCAAACTTTCCTATATCATCATCTCTCTTAATATAACATTTTCTTCCAAAAATTCTAAAGTACTTAATTGAGGGTGCATGTCCAAACCACAATTCATAAGGTGTCTTGTCTATATCTGCTCTGATTTGTACTCTGTTCATTGTATATACTGCTGTATTCACTGCTTCTCTCCAAAATGTCTTTGCCAAATCACTCTCAAACAACATAGCTCTAGCTACTTCAGTCACTGATATGTTTCTTCTTTCAGCAATACCATTTTGTTCAGGTGTTCTAGGGGCTAAAAATTGTCTCTTAATGCCATTCACGTCACAAAAGGTGTTAAACTCTTTATAAGTAAATTCTCCTCCTCTATCATATCTCAAACATTTAATCCTCATTCCTGATTCATTCTCAACTTTATTCTTAATTACCTTAAACTTATCAAATGCTTCAGATTTTTCTTTCAAAAATGCAATCCACATAATTCTTGTAAAATCATCAACAAGAATCATAAAATACCTTTATCCATAGAATCCTCTAGTCCTATTAGGACCGCTCAAGTCTGTATGAACAATCTCCAACTTTTCTGTAGATGTGAACTTCTTGCTAGGAAATGAACTCCTTTTCTGCTTAGCCATCACACATTCCTTGCAAATCATGTTAGTAGGCTTCATAATCTTAGGTAAATCTCTTACTGCAAGTGTAGAGCTCACTTTCATAATATTATCAAAGTTTATATGACAAAACCTTCTATGCCATAACCAACTGTCAGCAATCTTAGTCATCAAACATGTCATCTTAGTAGGGTTCAACTGAAATACATTACCTCTGGTTCTAGATCCTGTTCCAATCAAATTTCCACCTTTATCCTTAATCATACAAGTTTTTTCAGTAAACAAAACTTGATATCCCTTATCAACTAACTGTCCAAAACTCAATAGATTATGTCTCAATCCATCCACAAAGTAAACATCATTAGTATTAGTCTTTCCATCAAGAGTAATAGATCCTATACCTTTAATCAAACAAGGTGCATTGTTACCAACTCTAACAACTCCTCCATCATGATTTTTAAACTTTATGAACTTTCCTTTATCACTAGTCATATGATGTGAAAACCACTGCCTATAATCTAATTAGCTTTCTTTTCAACTTGGGAAACTAAGGCTTTTTCTTCTTTAATATCAGATTCAGAATTTTCTTCTTTAATAGCTACAAATCCTATGTCATCAAGGTGATCACTATCACTATCACTCAAATGTCTTTCAATTCCTGCTTCAATTTCTTCATCATTTGCATAATAACATTCTTTAGGTCTTCTAGGCTTGAAATTGTTTCTATACTTCTTAACTCTCTTAGGACACTTAGATGCAAAAATGACCATATTCTTGACAAGTCCAACATTTAAAGATTTTCTTACCATCTGGTTCTCTTTTCACAAGCAAGGCAATACCTTCTTCAATCTTCTTATCTTCTTTATTTCTAGATCTGCTGCTGCTGGCATAATCTCCACTCACACTTGTACTTCTTGACAAAGTAGGTCTAATGCTAAGAGCACTGAATGTTGTCTCCATTCTAGGTAGTTCTCCTGATAATCTTAGATTCATCTCTGTTGCTTCCAATCTTCCAAGAAGAGTCTCTCTTGAAAAGTTCGGTGTACAAGGTATCACTTGTTCAATCATTTGTGTAGTCTGCCTGAATACTAGTGTCAATGTTCTCAAAATCTTCCATATTACTTCATTCTCTATCTTTTCACCTCCACAAGAATTTATTCCTGCAATAATTTCTGACATCCTACCAATATAGCTTCTAACAGATTCATCTTCCATCATTCTTATGTCTTCAAATGCACAAATCCAATTATGTAACCTAGCTTTCTTTGCATGTTCATCGCCTTCAAAAGTAGAATGTAAAGCTTTCCAAATATCATAAGATCTAGTTAAACTTTTTACCTGATTGTATTCATTCTCTGGAAGTGTTGATAAAAGTGCTTCTCTTGCAAGTATGTTACACATAAAGGTGTCTCTCTCATCATTAGAACAAGTCTCAAGTCTATCTTCCTCAATGATAGTTCTGTCATTCTTTGTAATCAACCAATAACCTAGTCCTAAACACAATAGATGTGTCTTCATCTTTTCTTTCCAGCTGTCAAAATTCAAACTTAGGGCTTTCTTTCTTGAAATTCACTATAGATCTCCTTAAGTTGTTAAACTTCTCTTTCAAGGACCTGCTGCTCTGATACCAATTGTTAGAAAGTAAAGATCCCCAAGATAACTGAGAGGGGGGGGGGGGGGGTGAATCAGTTATCTGATAATTAAACCATTTATCAACTTCAACATCAACTTCAATAGCTTTAAACAATATAATCAATGTAGTAACCAAACATAGAAAGATAATCATACACAATGACACAATAACACAAGATATGTTAACTAGGGAACCTCTTGATCAAAGAGTAAACCCCGGTGGGAATGATGTCCACAAAATGATGCACTAATATGAAAGTTCCTTGTGAGAGGATGGACCCTATTAGGAGTCTTATGAAATACATTTAGTACATATTAATCTCTGTTAGGAGATTTTGAATCCCTCTTAAAAGATTCTAACCTGGTTAAGAGTTATGGAAGACAGAAGGACCCACTGCCCAAACAACTTCAAGGCAAGATCTCTGAATTCACTGTCCAACAGATCTTAGGATTATTCAACATAATAATATGAAATATGTTACCTCCTTCATACTGTACCAAAACTACACTCTCTGCTACACAAGATCACAAATCCAGATCTCTGTACTTCACAAGTCTTCCTTCATCACTGAATTAGCTCTTTTCTTCACCTCATGCATATATTCGCATCACAAATTTCACAATTTCATATCACAACTATTACTATCCCATTCAAAAAAATGAAAACATTCCTTCCTTTATACCACACTCAAATAATTACAAATGAGTCGGCATGCAAATACAAAATAATAATTTCAACACACTACACCAAAAATTACATAAAACTGTTAGCTTCCAGATACAATAACTTTCCAATCGTGTGACCTCAAAGTTTGCACTATGAACCATGTCACCACCAATGAGTCTCAAACTTCCCTTTAACTATGCAGAATGAGATTCCATCCCGGTTAGGAGATATCCTTCGATTACCAAAAACCGCTACTCAAGAACACTGCCAGAATACTGCTTCCACCAAAATGCTTATAACTTTCATGAATGAATGAATTTCTTTTTGCGCTCTTAACCATAGGTTAATAACACACCAAAGAACATACCATCAACTATGCATAATCCCAAATGAAATATCCCATGTGTGCAAAACAAAACTGTGCCTACTACTCTGCTAATCTCCAGAATATCACTGTGTTGACATCAATGACAATCATAGTCATGAATGCAACAACCACTGCTACAGAATGACTGCCAGTCATTAAGCATTCATTCCTAATAGGTGTCATATCTATAATTCAGAGACCGTGGATGGATCAATGGACTTGCAGAGGGAGGTACTTGCAAATAAATTTTTCTTTGTGCAGAAAAATTGATAGCTGCAAAACAAATATTTGACTTTGAGAAAAAAGTTCTAAATAATATGTGAAAATTTGTTTTACATACTGCAATAAAAAATAGAAAGACAAAAGAAATTTTTGATTAGTGTTCTATTTTGTTTTATCTAATTTGCATTTGGGTGCTACATACAAAATAAATGCCCATGATCAGTCATTAAAGAGCTTCCTACAAGGCCTTTTTAGACAAGGTTTTACACAAAAGCCTAAAGCTATATTAGTCATCTCTAGGCCTTCAACTTTCAAGCAAACACTTGATATTTTTTCTCACCTTTGCATGTACAATTGTACAATAGACACACCCTTGATTCTTAGTGTGTTTATTGTTATACTATAGAAGAATTTGAAGAAGCATCAAATGTTGCAAATGCCCACAGTTTCATAACCCTACTTCCAAATGGCTATAGTACGTAGTTGAGAAGCTCTATTTTATATTTATTCCTAGAATAATTTTTCATAAATCAACCTCATAGAGTCACATTTTAGGTTGGTGCCACAAATTACCTCATTTTTTTACTCAACTGTTGGCATTGATCATGGATTTTTGCTTACTTTGTGGTTCTTTAAATCAATTACACTGTGGTAGCACTCACCGAAGGAATTTATAATTTTATGCAATACACTAGCATTCAATCCTATTTTAACTTGTTGCTGATGCACTTGGAGTTTATGCCACACAAGTTTCAAACGATGAATTTGAAGTACAACAGTCAATCAACAAAGAGAAAATTTTCAAAATAAGTATAGCAATTGATTATAACCATAAATATGCTAGGCTTAGCACTACTTGATAGTTGAAGGAATTCTTGAAACATGTTGTGCACATTCAGGTTGGGGAAAGAGGGATTCAACTATCTAGAGGTTGAAAATGAGTAGCCATAGCTAGGGAAATGTTAAAAAATAACAATAAAAAATTTCTCTTTCATGAAGTGGTAAGTTGTCTTGATGTAAGATCTGAGAGCATTGTACAAGAATCTCTTGACTGTCTAAAGATAGGAAGAACTACTATTGTTGCTCATTGTCTGGAAACTATTAGAAATGTAGGTATTATTATTGTTTTGCAGCAAGGTCAGATGTTGAATTGGGAAATAAAAAATAATTGCCTGCCAAAGGTAGTAGTGGTGCTTATTCATCACTAGTCAAGCTCTAGGAAATGGCTATGACAAGAGATGCAACTATTTATTTGAGGAAATAAAACTCTACACACCTCAGCCACTCATTAACAACTAAATCTCTAAGCCTCTGTTCAAGCACAAGATTACAGAAGAAATTTTTTTGTAGCCACAATTTGGCAGTAAGCAATCTCAGAAATGTTGAAGACTATTCATTACTAAATGCAAAGCATTTCATAAATGTGAGAATGAAAAATCCTAAATGCACACGGTACCCCCATGACATCCACTACCTCTGTTTCCTATGTTCTGTTACAAGAAAAAGTATTCATCCTTTAGAAGATCTACAACATCCAAACAAAAGGTATGTAATTGATGTGTGAATTTTCCTTAATGCTTTTGTAAAGGCATGATCTTTTTAGCTAGTAAAATAATGGGAATCAGCTTTGTATTGTGTTTCTTGTGAAATTTAGTGGATCTTGTGTTATTTTATATGGAATTGAATGGATATTTTTTTCCCCCCCTATTACACAATGGGATAGTGTTTGCAAATTCAAGCAATGCCGATGGAGATAACATCTTTAAGGACCTTGTCAAGCAAGACGACAGTCCTCTAGAAATTTAGTACACTAGATAAAATCCTCCCATGCCAGACACAATTAACTATCCAAGACAAATGAAGAATCTTAATTTGTAGGTAATTTGTTCATTTGATCTGCTCTTTTATATAATTCTTGAACACCTTTTTCTATTCATCCTTTCTACTGAAGATCCAACCATTTCACTAGATTTAGAACAGGGGAATTCCATGCGAATGAGTTTAATATCCTTATGTTCCGGGTTATACCTTCTCAAGAATTGATAATGAATTTGAGAGTCGAATTGTTAATTGTGGGTTGTTCTTTTTAGTCTTGAGCTTTTTGTTCTTCCTTGTGTCAAGATTTTGGACCCTAGTTGTCTCTGCTATATTGTCTAGCATGATTAATTGTTTTTTGTTATATTAATTATGAAGATTTCAATACTAATTTTATGCCTTTAAATTCTATGAATTTGGGGAGTTTGGTGATTTATATATGTTTTCTACACTGAATACATTTTTCTTCTGAATGAGCCTTTTCAATTCATAGGATTTTTGGTGAGTTTCTGTGTGAAAAGCAAAGAGTGAAATTGAATAGAGAAAATTTGTTTAATTGTGTACATTATTCAAACTTTTTTCTTATATGGTTTTTTTCTTTAGATTTTATGAATTCTAACTATTATGATTTATGCTTTGTTTGGATTAAAAAATGCTTTCTTCCAAATGAGCCTTTTTGATTGACAGGGTTTTCAGTCAGTTTACGTGAGAGAAATAGAGTGAATTTGAATTGGAAGATTTTCTATTTAATTTTCTATGCTACACTGTGCAAACTTTTGTTCTATGTATTGAGTCATTTTGATCATACTACAAGATTTGAGGCAGCTTGCAAAGGAGCTTAGAGAATAAATTATTTTTTCTATTTCCTAAACAAGAGGCCATCTTAGTTAAAGTCTTTGTGTTGTGGATCTTACAGTTGCACTTCACTATGTGTTTGACACTGTTCACTAGTTTATTTAATATGTCAAATATTCATTTGTAATTGTTACCCTTATACGTCTATTTATGACTAACTGTGTTTTGAAACTTTGGTCTTATTCAAGCCCAAAAGAAAACAATAAAAATTAATAAATTTATTTGAACTACTTTTATTTATTGTTCAAATCTTTTAAACATAAAACAACTGTCCCATTATTCTAAGTTCCCTCTCTATTTTTGCATAAGGCAGGGACTCCTATTGCAGCTCTTGCAGCTCGTCTTTTAATATAATTTTAAAATATTAAGTTTTACAAAGAATAAGATTTTATTTTACTATTTTAATGATAATATAGTATAATATTTTCATGTTTATATTTAAAAAATTTAAACACATTTTCTAAATTAACTAATTTAAATATTATTTAGCGACCATATTTTTAATATATTAAAATTTATAAAATTAGATTAATACTTTATACAAAATTTTATATGGAATATTTATATAAAATAGAAGTGATGGTACATACATAAAATTAGATTTGATACATCGATAGTTAACTATTTTTTAAATCTCTTTTAGCATTATGTGTATTTCAAAGATATGGAACACCATCCTAAAATGTAGAACTCTGATCAGGGAAGGTCTAAAATGGAAAATTGGCAATGGAAGGTTAATCAGATTCTTGAAGGATAAATGGACTGGGAAAAACCTCTTATTTATAGTCTATATAATCTTCTTATGGAAAGGGTGAAAAAATCGTTTGGGACTTATATTGGTAATTACATTAACCCTAAAGGTAAATGGAAAACTCTAGCACAAAGCTTTTTGGACAGCCCTGATCATCTCCCAAAAATTGTTGAGCTTTAGTCCCTGATGAGTAATGTTAGGCTCCTTCTCTTCCCTAAATAAGATAAAATTATATGGACAAAGAATCCATTTGGAGCCTTTTTTATCAAGTCTTCTTATAATGTGTTGATGAAGTACAATGGAGAACCTAACTATTGGATGAAGGTTTGGAATTCACAACTGATACCAAAAGTCAATTTCTTTTGGTGGGCCTCTCTACATGGAAATTTTTTAACACAAGATAATCTTTTGATGTAGGAGCATCTCGGGTCCTTGGCAATCCTATGTCACAAAAAACATATTTGAGTTTGTCTATGTTGCTTGATTCCTACTTTGACTGAGTTAGTTCGGTCTTGCTCAGTTTCCTTTGTTCACCATTGTTGGTCAGTTATCTCTTCGACGCTTGGTAATTTCCCTGGCACTCGGTCATGCTTGTCTGGCGCTCAATTGGCTTTTCTTACCGATGGGTTTCTTTGAGTTTCTATTGAGGCTGACTTGTGCATTTATTTTAGGTCACAGATTTAATGTTGGTATCCATCATTGGGAAGTGTGTGGTCCCAGATTTGACCATTTCTTCCGCTAATTATGGATCTGAAGGCTGACTCAGTTCGGTAGCCTCTTGTATAAATGTAGTTGTTTGGTTAGAGTTTAGGGAGTCAGTTTTGGACAGAAGATAGAGCAGAGAAGATTAGAGATTTTGGCAGATCCTCGCATGTTTGAGGACTTCTGTAATTCATTGTAATATCTGGCCATAACTGGGAAGGCCTTACAGCCTGATATGTATGATTCAAATTGCAATTAATATATGAATGATCCTCCAATCTCTCTCTCTCTCACTCTATTATTGTTGCTTCCGCATGTTGTTGAGAAAGGTGGATCTAGTTAGGGGGTGTCATTCCTTGGCCCCTGTCCTCCTCCTTTGTGTCAGGTGGTATTAGAGCGAGGTTAGATCTGGATCTAGGTTTGCGAATCTCGATTTGAAGGTTCCTTCTTATGAAGCCCTGGTTGGTTTTTTTGGGGTGGAAGATTGCAATCTGACCTACAATTAAAGAGGGTTTTCAAGATGGTTTGTGGGAGGCAAGATGTAGATCCAAGATTGGCAGACATGTTGAGACAAATTGCTGCTAGACTAGAAGTTGTCGAAATAGCCTAGAGAAGAGGAAGACATCTTGAAGATGTTAGTGATGATGAAATCGAGGAAGAACAAGGTAATGCGGAACTTGCACCTATGATGGATCAAGGTGAAGAAATTTTTTTTAAGGCTTTGACAAGTCTGAAGTCTACACCACACTT
The DNA here is from genome assembly GCA_027943335.1 of Chamaecyparis obtusa. NCBI lineage: Eukaryota > Viridiplantae > Streptophyta > Pinopsida > Cupressales > Cupressaceae > Chamaecyparis > Chamaecyparis obtusa. Next base: position 634,350 of record BSBK01002776.1, on the reverse strand, counting down.
TAATCCTCCTGAGTATGGTGGAAAGTTGGATTCTGATGAATTAGTGGATTGGATCACTAAGATGGAAAAGTAGAAAGCGAAGATTTCAAGCACAAAGTTGAAAAGACATGCATCCTTATGGTGGGAACATCTGTAGCTAGATAGAAAGAGGAAAGGCAAAGACAAAATCAAGGTATGGAATAAAATAGTGAATAAATTGAAAGGAAAGTTCTTACCTTGTGATTATCAGCTTAACCTAGTTAGATGAATACAAAGTTTGAAGCAGAAAGATAGCTTGGTAAAAGAATATACCAAGGAATTCTATAGATTAGATATCAGATCTGGACATGATGAAGATGATGTGGAAAGAATTTTTAGATACCTGAATGGTTTGAGAGTTTCCATCCAAGAAGAAATTAGTATGGTCAAGTTGGAAAGCATTGAAGAGGCTTATCAATTTGCATTGAAAGTCAAGGAGAAATTGAATAAGAGACATGAAAAAAGACAAACAAGTAGAGGTGGTAGATTCCCTAGAGGAAGAGGTAGATCCTATGGTGAAAATAGTAGATCTGAACTAGAAAAGACAACTCTAGATAGAGGCAATACCGAGTGGAAAGGTGAAAGTTCATCTAGAGGTAGAGGCAGTAACTACCGAGGTGGTTATAGCAGAGGAAGTTTTCAAGGAACTTGTTACAATTGTGGAGCAGAAGGACATAGATCATTTGAATGTACACAAGCAAGTAAGAAGGTTATTAATACTCAAAATTCTTTGGTGCAAGAAGAGTTTCCGAATGAACTTGAGAAGGAAATAACTTGATGGTAAGAAGAGCACTGTGGAATGAAAGCAAAAAGGAAGATCCAGTAAGGAAAAGTTTGTTCAAGACTAGATGTAGAGTTTTTGAGAAATTTTTGAAGGTAATCATTGACAGTGGTAGCTCAGAGAATTTGGTATCTAAGGAGATGGTGATGAAGTTGTAGTTGAAAAGATTGAAACATCCGAAGCCCTATCAGATTTCATGGATCAAAGATGAGCACACACTCTTGGTAAGTGAACAATGTAATGTGAATTTGAAAATTGGAAAGTACTATGATAAGGTGCTATGTGATATCATGTCTATGGATTATTGTCATATTTTGTTGGGTAGACCTTGTTAATATGATAGACATTCTATATATGATGGGAGATTGCATAAGTATACTATTGTGGTTGAGGGAAAAAAAAAAATCTTGTTACCTTTGATGGAAGAACCTGTGAGTAATGTTTGTACATCTATGAAAGTTTGTTTGATGGAAGGAAGAAATTTTTTCATGGATTTGAAAAAGAATGATGTATGTTTTTCTATGATTCCTAACAAACCGAGTAAGAAAATAGAGGATAATGTTCCTGAGGAGATTGATAAATTACTCACCGAGTATAAAGATATCATTTCTGATAATGTACTTGATGGTTTTCCATAGAAGAGAAGCATTGATCATTATATGGATCTTATCCCTGGAGGTAGTTTATTGAATAAGGAACCTCATCGGTTGACACCAACCGAGAATCAGGAATTGAACCAACAGATTCAAGAATTTTTAGAGAAAGGTTTGATCAGAGAAAGTTTGAGTCCTTGTGTAGTACCTACTATATTGGAACCTAAGAAGAATGGAGAATAGAGAATGTGTACTGATTCTAGAGAAATAAACAAGATAATAGTGAAATATATGTTTCCTATACCGAGAATGGATGACATAATGGACAGTTTGACTAGAGAAAAGTATTTTACCAAAATTAATTTGAAAAGTGGGTATCATAAGATTAGAATCGGAGAAGGTGATGAATGCAAGACTACTTTCAAGACAAAAGAAGGTTTGTATGAGTGGTTGGTTATGTCTTTTGGTTTAACTAATGCACCAATTACTTTTATGAGATTGATGAATGAAGTTCTGTAGAAATTCTTGGGTAAGTTTGTGATTGTATATCTTGATGATATTCTAATATTTAGTAAGACCAGAGAAGAACATTTGTTGCATGTTAGACAAGTTTTGGAGAGATTGAAAGAGGAAAAGTTGCTGGTAAATCTAAAAAAGTGTTCATTTATAAAAGAGGAGATTGTTTATTTGGGATTTTTTATTTCAACTGATGGTTTGAAGATGGATCTTGAAAAGGTTGAAGCTATTTTGAATTGGCCTACACCTAAAAATGCTAGTGAAGTAAGATCATTTCATGGATTGGCAAGTTTTTACCGAAAGTTCATTAGAAATTTCAGTGCAATTTGTAATGCTATGATGGAGACTATGAGAGGAGACAAAAGAGAATTCAAGTGGACATATGGAGCTAATAAAAGTTTTGAGACTTTGAAGTAGAAGGTTTCTGAATTGCTTGTTTTTGCATTGCCTAATTTCAATTAGGTATTTCAAGTGGAATGTGATGCAAGAGGTAGTGCAATTGGAGCTATGTTGAGTCAAGAAGGTAAACCTATTGCTTTCTTTAGTGAAAAGTTGAATGATGCAAGAAGAAAATATTCTATGTATGATCAAGAATTCTATGTTATTGTTCAAGATTTGAAGAAATGGAGACATTATTTGATGTTGAGTGAATTTGTGTTGTGTATTGATCATAAGTCTTTACAGTATCTAGGTAGACATAATAAGTTGAATCAGAGACATATGAAATGGGTTAGTATTTGCAGAGTTATACATTTGTGATAAAACATAAGAGTGGAGTCACTAACCGAGTTGTTGATGCATTGAGTAGAAGAAGATTTTTGATGACCGAGATGAAAATTCAAGTTCTTGGATTTGATGAGATGAGAGATTCTTATGAAGTTGATCTTGATTTTTCTGAGCCATGGAGACAGTGCAGAGTACCTATTCAAGATCAATCAAGTATTAAATGTGAAGAATATTTTATTTAGGAAGGTATGTTGTTTAAAGGTATTCAGTTGTGTATACCGAGAGGACCAATGAGAAATAATTTGATAAAGGAGAAACATAGTAGTGGTTTGGCTGGACATTTTGGAATTGATAAGACATTGAATTTTCTTAAGGAGAAATACTTTTAGCCACAGTTGTATAAATATGTTCATAAATTTGTGAAAAGTTGTGGGGTTTGTCAAGCTACAAAAGGAGTAAGTCAAAATACTGGATTGTATGTACCAATTGTTATTCCTGAAAAACCTTGGGTTGACATGAGTATGGATTTTGATCTTGGCTTATGGAAGGTAGTAAGAGGTAATGATTATATATTTGTTGTTGTGGCTAGATTTTCTAAGATGGCACATTTTATACCATGTAGAAAGACATCAGATGTAGTACATGTAGTAGATCTTTTCTTTAAGGAAATTGTTAGATTGCATGGATTACCGAGGAGTATTAGCTCTGACCGAGATAGTAAATTTGGTAGATACTTTTGGAAGACTCCTTGGAAAAATTTTGGCACTGAGTTGAAGTATAGTTCTACATTTCACCCACAAACTGATGGATAGATAGAGGTTGTGAATATAAGTTTGGATAATCTTTTGAGATGTTTAGTTGGAGACACACCGAGTAATTGGGATTCTGTGTTGGCACAAGCAGAGTTTGCATACAATAATTCAATGAATACGAGTACTGGGAAAACACCTTTTGAGATTGTAAATGGATTACAACTGAGAGGTATATCTGATTTGAGAGAAATTGATGATGAAAGAAAGAGAAGTGCTAAGGGAGTGAAATTTGTTGAGTATATGAAGACATTGCATGAAGATGTGAAATATAAGCTAGAAAAGAATAATCAGAAATACAAAGACAAAGCTGATAAATCAAGGACACATAAGACTTTTGATGTTGGTGATGAAGTGATGGTTCATTTGAAGAAAGGCCGATTTCTTGTTGGAACATATGGAAAGCTGAAGATGAAGAAGTTTGGACCTTGCAAGATTTTGAAGAAATTTTACAGTGGAAATGCATATGAGATTGAGTCACCTGATGACATTCATATATCACCTATATTCAACATTGCTGATTTATATGAGTATCATGAACTTGATGAAGAAATGACAGTACCGACAGAGTATCCTAAGAAGCAGAATGAAGAAGTTGAGCAGATTTTGGAGCAAAGAGTTGGTAAAAGTACAAGAGGTAAACAGTATATGGAATATCTTGTAAAGTGGAAGAATAGACCGATTGAAGATAGTTCATGGATTTCACAATTTGAGTTGGATGCAAATCAGATCATACCTACTAAATGATTCAGACAATCATTTCAAAATAACCCCAGGTGTCTGATGTAGGATCATCTTGGGTCCTTGGCAATCCCGTGTCACCAAAAACATATTTGAGTTTGTCTATGTTGCTTGGTTCCTACTTTGACCAAGTTAGTTTGGTGTTGCTCAATTTCCTTTGTTCACCAGTGTTGGTTGGTTATCTCTTCGGTGCTTGGTAATTTCCCTGGTGCTCATTGATGCTTGTCTGGCACTCGGTTGGCTTTTCTTACCAATGGGTTTCTTTGAGTTTCTGTTGAGGCTGACTTGTGCATTTATTTTGGGTCATGGATTTAATGTTGGTATCTATCATTAGGAAGCGTGTGGTCCCAGATTTGACCATTTCTTCTTCTAATTATGGATTTGAAGGTTGACTTTGTTTGGTAGCCTCTTGTATAAATGTAGTTGTTTGGTTAGAGTTTAGGGAGTTAGTTTTGGATAGAAGATAGAAGAGAGAAGATTAGAGATTTTGGCAGATCCTCACATGTTTGAGGACTTCTATAATTCATTGTAATATCTTACCATAATCAGGAAGGCCTTACAGCCTGGCATGTATGAGTCAAATTGAAATTAATATATGAATGATCATGCATTCTCTCTCTCTCTCACTTTGTTGTTGTTTCTTCTACATGTTGTTGAGAAAGGTGGATCTGGTTAGGGTGTGCCATTCCTTGGCCCTTGTCATCCTCCTTTGTGTCATGTTTCTAAGAGGGACTACTAATTCCCTAACACATATGTTCTTTGTAAGCAAGAGGGGGAAATGATTCAACACCTTTTTATTCACTGTCAATTTGCCTCACAAATTTGGCAGAATATCCTCTAGAAGTTTAGACTCTAATGGGTGTTCAATATGAACATTAAAAAATTCATATTCAATTAGCATTACCCATCTAAACACCCACTCATCAAGAAAATTTGGAAGAAAATTCCTCCCCCATGTCTTCTAGTGTATTTGGAAAGAGAGAAACAACATTCTCTTCAAGTATACTGAGAATACTATTGATGGTGTGATTTTGGGTTTTAAAAAATCCCTAGTATAAAATATTACTATAAATAATTGGAAAACTTTAAACTACCCCCCAAATAGTTGGGATTGTTTTCTTGCTAAAATTTGGAAACTCCCAGAGGCCTTCTATAAATTTGATAATGCTAAGAAGCTTTCCATAATTAATACTAAGTGGAAACCTCCTCAATCCTAGTATAAACTAAATTTTTATGGTACTAGAGGGGATGAAGCGACATGAGGGTTTGATTATAGATAACAAAGGTGACTTAATAGTTTCTTATACTATGAATTTAAGGGACTACACTAATAATTAGGTGAAGGGAATGACCCTTCTCTAGGGTCTTAGAATAACCTTGTCAATTGGTGTTAAAGGTATTGAAATTGAAGGGGACTCCAAGATAATAATTGAAGTAACCAAAGGTGATCTAGAAACTAGTTGGACCATGGAGGGGATTATTGAGTATGTGAGGGCTTTACTGACTATTTTTGATGAATTTACCATATAACACATTTTTAGAGAAGCAAATACTATTACTAACTCAATGAATTCTATGGGGTTGCATTTATCTATGGCTTAATATGATGGAGGGAGGAAAATCCATTTCCTTCTAGCATGAAGACCCTTGTAAGGGAGGAAAAAACCCCTTGATTCCTCATGGAAATTAATAAACTATGTGTTTGTTGCCTTTTGCGGAGTATATGGTTTTTACTCTACAAAACTGGTAGGGATATTATTTTAAAAGATATATGTTTATTCCTCATGGTTTTAATTATACAAAAGGGTTTGGAATGGTGTACTTGCTCAGACAACATGTCCTCTTGTTCTCTGATGATGTATTGACGTGGCCATCTATAGATTTAATGAATTTTAATGGTTCATACCTTGGAGATTGTGACATTAATTCCTATTTCCATTTGAGGATATTGTTATATCATACAATCTATCCAAACTTAATATTTCCATTATGCCCATTTTGATGATCAACCATTCACACATGGGAGCTATCATTTATGAGTTGGATGCAAAGAGTGGCACAATTTTTCATGAAAGAACTAATTATCTTCATTTATTTTGGGTTCATGTTTTTTTCTTCCTTGTTGGCTTTAAACTAGGTTTTCTGCATTTCAACAACACTTTGACTCTAGTCTACGATGCCATGGGTGGGGATAGGGTTTTGTGGAATTGGCTAAGAATGAGGGTTTCAAGAAAAATCCCATAGTATGGAACATTTGCAAAGAAGGGGGAGTTGCATAGTTTATAGATTATATGACAAGGTATGATGAAATCCTCTCTCTACAATTTATTACCTCTTGGAAAAGAGGAGAGTGACTATGGGTGGCATTTAATTTGAAGTAAATAAGGAGGTCATTACCAAGGCCATGGGTCTCTTGAAAATAGGGCAAACGTGGAAATAAAAGTAGGGGTTCAAATTTTGTTAGTCTCAACTAGTTATTTCATGAGGGTGAACATCTTGTCAAGATGCATGAAGTTTATAATTGGAAGCAACTTCTCGATCCCTAGGATGAGGTGTGTACTATGGTTATGAAATGTTTTACCCTCGAGATGTGTTTTGGGGTTTATTACTACTATCACATATCGTTCTTGAACTATTTAAGAAACTAAAATTCTATTGTGTTTACGTTTTTTCTTCTTTGTTCCCTAAAGAGATTTGTTAAGGAGGATATGGAGGCCAATATCCAAGGTAAGAAACCCACTATTCTCCATCAAGGCCTAGATTTTAGGTTTTAAAACTTCCATCTTTCTCTCTATCCCCCAAGGCCTATTATAGTCCAAGAAACTCTTTCTTCATCAACCCCTCTATCATCTAGTATCATGAACTCTCCCAACCTGATCAAGAAGAAATGTATTAAAATCCCACCCTTAAAATGCTTTGTGTTCCTCTGGATACCCCTCCTACCAATGTGACTATGGAGAGGCTAAAGGGAAAAAAAAGAATGAACCCCTTGTTAGACCAAAAGAAAACAAGCACAACTAAGAGGGGGTGGGGGGGAATCATTTGTACATCACTTTAATGACTTTAACACATTTAATAAAATTAATGATCTGAAAGATGAACAATAATGCAAGATCCACGACACATAACAAAAAACACAAGATTTATTCTTGAGGAAACCCGGTTAAAGGAAATCCCCGATGGGAGTCAAATCCCCTAGATATATGTACTCTACTAAAAGTATTGTCTGGTTACGAAAAAATGAAAACAAAAGAGGAATGCAAATGCATTAACAAGCCCACTACCTAGAACTCACTGCTCAAAATATAATACAATGATCTGGCCCTTAGTTGGGTTCACCGATCAATCTCTTATTACAATTCACAAAGGTGGAAAATTATCCAATACAACTGAACCAACTCACAACATCAGCAAAGCCAATACAGTTCCAATGAAGTACAATTATTTTCTCAATCATAGAATACAAACACCCTGTTCATTTTCTACTATATTTGCACACACTTCACAATCAGAAATGATTTCCCATTTATACATATTACAATAAATAGTCCTCAACAAGGTCGACTAAGACCTATAAGAACAAATGAAATAAATATTATACTCAAACTACAATGCGATCAAAATAAAGTTGGCCAAGACTTAGGTAGGACCCAAAAATTCTTCCTCAAACACGCAACAACTTCTGCAAATCCACACCAAGAATCACATGTTACTTCACCAAGTTGACTAGGACCTAAATAGAGAAACACCAACACACTACAAAATCACCAAATGCGATCACCGCGATCAATGCAAAACATCAACAATGTCATAATACAATCCAAGAATACCAAAAAGAAGTAAGAGTAGCTTCCTGAACCTTTGCATCAATTCAATCTCAAAATCCAACCTCATCTCTATACTATTCATTAACAATATTGAACACCGAACTCTATCACACTAAAAAGGTAACTTGCCAAACTTTGAATCATGAACAAAACCAGTTGAGGAAAAAATAATGAATCCCAACACTACCACTACCAATACAATCTATACCGAAGTATAAACTCAATCTCTGACACTTCTTGAATAACTAGAACACTAAAATACAAGTAACTAATAAATCAATCATAGATCACTAGAGTTGTTATGAAAAACTCTGCAAGTTGACCAGAATTAACTATAGCTATATCTGAGACATCATCTAGAATCACATAAGAAGATCCTCAACATATCACCTGAACAACTAAAATCATCTTCTCTGAAAAAACTAAGAACATTGTTTGCAACAACAATAGTATGTTGGCATTAATGACAAAACACTAATGTTATCACACATAAATAAGGTCTAATCAACAATCTCTGACATTCTTGACAATCTCCCCCTTTGGCATTGATGGAAACATATGAAGTGAAAATTGATCAATGCACAAAGACATCAATATATCCACTTGATCACTCTAAAAATATATCCACCTAATCACTCTAAATATCGAGCTTCAAACCTCTCAAAACAATCTCTCCCTAACATAATATGTCATGATTTTCCTTTTTTCACACAATCTCTCCCCCTTTGACATCAATGGAAAAGGTTCAACAATATCAAAAGAACTAAACTCACCTGAAAATGCATAATAGGTAACTATTTCACATTAGGCTATTCACAAGACTGCTCCCCCTAAGAAGAAGTCCCCAAATTCATCAGTCTAGATAATGATATTATGATAAATTTCTAGACTAATGTCATCCTCAGCATCATTTTCTCTTATCATGAGGGGCTATAACCCCAATCTTATCTCAGAGGTACTCAAATGTATCCTTTAGTAAAGGCTTAGTAAAGATGTTAGCAATTTGTTCCTTAGTAGTTACATACTCCAATTTTACTTTCTTTACACTGACTTTATCCCTCAAGAAATGATATCTGATAGAAATATGCATTGTCATTGAATGTTGTACTAGATTATTTGAAATATTTATAGTTCTATAGTTATCACAGAGAATAACAATAGGTTCATCAATGTTTATCCTTAAATCCTTTAACATTTGCTTCATCCAAAAAACTTGAGAGCAATTGCTAGTAGCAACAACATAATCAACTTCAATAGTAGATTGGGAAATATAATCTGGTTTCTTACTAGCCCAAGAGATTAGTCTCTTACCCAAAATGAATGCACCACCAATTGTAATTTTCCTATCATCCACATTGCCTACCCAATCAACATCTATATATTCAAAAAGCATGAAATCATTATCTCTATCATACCATAAGCCATAGTCAACTATTCCCTTCAAGTATTTGAATATTCTCTTAACAATAAAAACATGTAATTCCTTTCGATTTTATTGAAATATTACCAAAACATAAACAACATTCATTATATTAGGTCTAGTCTAAATCAAGTATAGAAATCCACCGATCATTGATTTGTATCTTATTTGATTTGTGCAAGGGGATTCATCATACTTAGTCAATTTAAAACTAGTGACCATAGGGGTCCCTACCGGTTTTTAATCTTCTATACCAAATCTCTTCAACAATTCTCTAACATACTTGGACTGTGTAATGAAAATTCCCTTACCCAATTGTTTAATATGAAATCCAAGAAAGAGTTTCATCTCACCTATCATAGACATCTCAAATTATTTTTTCATTTCATGTGAAAAACCTTTACTCAATTCATCATTACCACCAAATATGATATCATCAACAAAGACTTCAAAAATCAAGATATTATCGTCAAGTATTGTGAAATATAAGTTACTATCAACAATACCTTTACTGAATCTAATCTTTGTCAAGTATCTGTCCAATCTGGAATACCAGGCTCTAGGAGATTTCTTCAATGTATACAATGCTTTCTACAATTCAAAAACCATATCTCCTTCCCTAGTTAGTGGAAATCCATCAGGCTACTCAATATAAACATCTTCCTCTAACTCAACATTCTAGAATGTAGACTTAACATCCATCTAATATACATTGAAATTTATGTAAGCTTCATATGAAAGAAGTAATCTAGATATAGGGGAAAATGTATCTTTAAAATCAACACCTTCTATATGGGAACACCCTTTGCATACCAATCTAGCTTTATTTTGAATCACATTACCATCTTCATTCAACTTGTTTTTGAATACCCATTAGTTATGATCACATTCTTCCTCTACTTTGAACACCTCTATTCTTGTCACTAATAATAGAATTTTTAGAATGATTAATCCTTATATATCATGGAGTCTTCAGAGTAGGATTAGTAGCAGATCCTTCGGTTGCAATTTCTTCCACCAGTTCAACTTGTTCTTCTAAACCATTTTGATCCTGATTCTGACTTTGCACTTCCATAATTTGATTGTCCTCTTGAACAATGTCATACCCGCAAGATTTTTGATTTCTGCACGTTTTCATCTACCCTGACATTTGTAATTTCAACAATATTCATCAGTCTAAGGTTATAACATTTGTATTCTTTTCTCTTAGTAGAATATCCATGAAATATCTGTTCTAGGATCAAATTTTCCAATATCCTCATATCTCTTAAGATAAAATTTTCTTCCAAAAATTCTAAAATAATTCACTATAGGAACATGACCATACTAAATTTCATAAGGATTATTACCAGTTCCTTGCTTTATTTTCACTTGGTTCAAACTGTATATTTTAGTTCTCACTTCTTTTCTCTAGTAGATATGAAAAACACTTCCTTCAACCTTCATGGTTCTAGCTATGTCCATAATAGTTCTATTCGTTTTCCCTGCAACACCATTCTATTGCGGGGTATACATAGAAAAAGTCTTCCTCTTTATCCCATGTTCTTGACAAAAATCATAAAAATTACTAGATGTAAATTCTCCACTTCTTCCTGATCTTAAGCACTTCAATATCTTTCCATAATATGTCTTAACAATCATCTTGAATATTTAAAACTTTTGCTAGGCTTATGATTTATCTCTTTAAAATATGACCCCCATCATTATTGAATAATCATCAATAAATAGTATGAAGTATTTATCTCCATAATAGATTCTTGTCTTAGTAGGACCACACAAGTCTCTATTCACCAAATCTACCAATCCATTTGAAGTGTATGTTTTATTCTTAAAAGTAGATCTAGTTAGCTTTCCTAATTGAGATTCTTTACACATATTGTTAGGCTTCATCAACTTAGGAAAATCTCTTACAACATTATTATTTCTAACCTTCACCATATTGTCAAAGTTCACGTGAAAAAATATTTTATGCCACAACCAAATCTCATAAATCTTAACAACCAAGCACTTAATCTCAATAGTTTTTAAATGAAATAGATTGCATGCAGTCTATGTACCGGATGTAGTTAGATTTCTAGTGCTTCTAATTATTTTGCATATTCCTTCAATGAATACTGTTAGTACCCTGCAAAAAATTTCATGGCTCTAGCCCTTTTATTCTAGTCTCTGCAATTATTTTTGTGTCTCTACATGCAACGCTAGGCCAAAATTCATAAATCTAGCCATTGTATGCAAAAAACCCTAAAATGCCCTGGCCTTGTTCTAATTTTGTGTTACTTTATTCAGGCCACTTAAAGCCTTATATCTGCATGTGCCTTTTAAAAGGTCTTCACTTTTATGTCTGCAGTTAGGTTTTCATGTGTTGGCAGGTCCCCTTTAATTTTTCCTAAGTCCTCCCCTTTATTTTTCCCTAAGTCTCCAGCGCCCGACAAATACTTTTTCCTAAGGTCCCTACTTTAATATTTCCTATGTTTCAGCTTTTTATTTTCTTGGGCCTAGCTCTCTAACACTATCTCCATCTGACGGTGGGCATATCTTCTAATGAGATGTGTCAGAGGCTTGCAAACTTAAGATGGCTATGGATTTCCTTTATGACGTTGCCTTTCTTCTCAAGTGGGTCCACATGCCACGTATGCACAGTTGGCATCCTCTGATTGGTTCACGTGACAATGACTGTATACGCTGTCAGTGGGACCTAAGTTTCAGGCTTGTCAGAGGGTCCTGACATTTTTAGTTCATTAATGGTTGGTGTAAGTTCTCATGAGATGTGTCAGGGCTATGAGATCTTATGCCAGTTGTCGATGTTACCATTTCTTAGGCGACAATTTTAAGGTGGGTCCGATTGCCAGATGGTTTCTATGTGCCACGGTGTGCTGAGTTGTCTTCTTTTCATTTGTTCGCGTGGAGGTGAGTTGGACCATGTTAGTGGGGCCAAGTTTTTCAAAGTTTAGTGAGTCCTAACATGTCAGAGCATCGACGGTCGGCGTATAGTCTAATGGGTTTTCTATAACACATGTGAAGATGCGCCAGTCATTGATTTCATATCCTATCAGAGGGATGTTAGAGTAGGGTAAGATTCTTCATCTGATGGTAGTCTTATGATTAGGAGGAATCTTGGAGGTCTATGCGAAGATGATACAACCATTGATCTTCTTGTAAGCGGGCCCAAGTTTTGTTCTAAAGTTTTAGCGGTCCTGATAAATTGTTTGGCGGTCCGAAAAAGTTTAAAGGGTTTTTCTCATTCACAAAGAAAAATAGCGGTGCTCTAAATCATTTGGAGATTTAGTGAAGGAGGGTCGCATAGTCGCTAAATTTTTAGAAGGGACTTAAGTTATTCTGCGAATTGGCAAAAAGGTCTTCAGTCGCCAGTTCGCAGAGTTAAAGGTGGGTTAGTGTTTTCACTTCGTGAATAAGAATTTCCTTTATTGCCAGTTCGCTGAGAATTAACCTGAGGTTTTCTAATGAGTTAAAGTCATAAAGCCCATGAAACATGAGAATTTGACGGTTAGGTTATAAAGTTGATCTCAAATTGAATTGTGATCGCCGATTTGTTGTAGGCGCCATAAAGTGACCGTTGTAGTTTAAATTCAAATATTTGAGGATTTCTTAGCAACATAAAGTACTAGAATTCATAGTTTTAGTGGCAGTTTTCGATTAGTTTGGTGGCACTGGTTGATGCAGAGTGATCTGGGGGTCTCTATGGCTGATTGCATGATGTTTTTGTACTTGGTGAAGTGCGGTTTTGTGCTCGAGAAGTGTTTGCAGGTGGCCGATTAGACTAATTTTCATGGCAATTCCTTGGTGTCCTATACTGAACTCATAGATTTTCATGATTGCAGATTTGTCTGAGATTTATTTTCTCCGAGTTGCCTGTGTCTCTTCCCCTGCAATAAATTTTGATGTATTTTTGGTTGGTTGGATAGCTGAAACCCTAACCCTGCCCTAGTCACCTGAAGCTTGATGCATCTTGTTTAGGATCCCAAGGTGACTAGTGGTATAAGTTGCAGGTTGTTTCATTTTGTAAAGGTTCTAAAATTTTTGGTTCCTAAGGGGTTCCAATTCTTTTGGTTCCAAGAAGGGTCCTTTTCCTGTAGATTTTCTCCTTCTCTCTACATATAGGGTGTTCTTTCTTCCATTGCTGGTTCTGAGAATATAATGCATATTATAATTGATTTGTCTTATGTATGAGGATTTAATATATTCTTATTGTACCAAGCTATCTCCATTTGAATTCTGAATTCATTAATCATACATCAAGGGTGTTTGATTTTTCTATTTGCATTGCCTATGTGTTTGCAAGTGGAGTTGTCTTTGTAGAGATAACTAGTTTAAGATTAGTGTTCATGTATGTATGAGCTGAGTTGTCAAAGATATGTCATGCTTGTCTTCCAGTGGATGCTGGTTAATGTATTATCTATTTATAGGTCTCTTCTAAGGGGAGGGTTAAAATCCTTTGGATGGGTGATAACATACTTGAATACACAGATGGGTTGTTAAAGTGAGGTTTGGTCATGGCGTGTGATTGATGTTAGGCATCAACACATTGAATATATTATTTTCTTATTTCATGGCTATCTCTTGCAATAGGGTATTTGACTCTGTGGCCCATTGGATAAGGCACTGGTCTATGAGAGACTTAGGGTATCTCAGGGATCCCTTCAAACCCATTTAAATCATTTCCTTTAAGTTCCACCCTTTCCATTTCATGTTGTTAGGATAGTTCTCTGGTTTTCATACTCATTCCATGTAAGTAGAGCTATTACATGAGATATTGGTTTCATTGAGGTACATGATACCTATAAGGGTTTGAGAACCATTCCACAGTCAGTTACCTACAGGCCTGTAGTGTGACACAAGTTGTATGTGTGTGCAAATGAGGTATACCCACCTGAGTGATGTGGAGCTCAAAGTGTAGAAGG